>JAMKPZ010001002.1:0-70152 GCA_024699675.1 Amphibolis antarctica | reverse complement strand
AAAATAGCAAATCGATATAATGAAATTCTTTATCTGCTGTTAATATATCCTATTTCAACAGAAATGAGGCAAAATGAAAGACACCCATAGCCGCTTGTGGACCAAAAATGAGGTACACAAGGTACAAGAAATCAACCAAGAGTTTGTGTTTTTGGAAATATGTGCCTTATGTAAGTATTTACTTATCTATATTTTTATGTATAAGTATTCATCGATGTATGGTATAAAGTGTATTTATGTATGTTCTGAACAGAGAAAAATCATTATAACAAAATAGCAAATCGATATAATGAAATTCTTTATCTGCTGTTAATATATCCTATTTCAACAGAAATGAGGCAAAATGAAAGACACCCATAGCCGCTTGTGGACCAAAAATGAGGTACACAAGGTACAAGAAATCAACCAAGAGTTTGTGTTTTTGGAAATATGTGCCTTATGTAAGTATTTACTTATCTATATTTTTATGTATAAGTATTCATCGATGTATGGTATAAAGTGTATTTATGTATGTTCTGAACAGAGAAAAATCATTATAACAAAATAGCAAATCGATATAATGAAATTCTTTATCTGCTGTTAATATATCCTATTTCAACAGAAATGAGGCAAAATGAAAGACACCCATAGCCGCTTGTGGACCAAAAATGAGGTACACAAGGTACAAGAAATCAACCAAGAATTTGTGTTTTTGGAAATAGTAAAAAATTAAGTAAAATGATGAAAAATAATAAATCAAAATTTTCACAATTTTTCACCATTTCTTACTAATTCCAAAAGCACAAATCTCCCTTTAATGAAGTTCCACAAGGACCTAGGATAAGCATAAACAGTCTACAAATACACAGCTAAACTAATGTGAATTTTTCTGTCGTTGAGCCTATAATACATGATACATAATCCTATCAATCAGCTAATTGCTACAAAAATTTTCGCATCAGGAAACAGAAAACCTGTTTCAAGTTCCCCCTTGATGGCCGAGCACTTATTGCATACTTGCAAATAAATACTAATCTCCTCCTTATCTTCAATTTAGTAATGGATGATTCCAGGAAGTTATTTCCCCCATCAAAGTGTCCTGTTTTCATTTCAAGAGATAAGAACGTTCACCTGTTTATTTTATGAAAAGAAATGTCTACTAGCAACAATTCTTGCATAGGAAAATCACATACCTGCCTCGTCAAATAAGGACATCAAGATAGCCAGACACACACACACACTTAAATCTTCTCCTGCATGTTAGTCACTAAGCAATTAGCATGCACAGTTTATTACGAAAGCAATAAATAAACTCAGTAGCCCAAAAAAAAAAAAAACTCAGTAGGCCAAAATCTTCAGCTATAGTATGCTTATTCAAGTCAACCATAAACTTCTGTATGTTGTAGAACTCACCATTTTCACAACAAATTAACAACTTCTTCCTTTTGTCCAATTGTTTGCTAGCAAAGCTGAGTGCATCGTGAAGGTTATTTAGCAAGGAGAATCGATCTACTTTTGAACTCTGCCAAGGATATATCAACATCTAAACCACAGTATATATTTAAATGTATGTCTACAACACTATTAACAAATCAAATGAAGAATGTCAACGACACATACCAGTACAGGTAGATGTAAATATGCAAGCACATCAGATGAAAAGGGCACTGGCTTGCAGTCACAATTTAGTATACAATCCACATCCTTTAACACATTCTTTACTGCAGGATACGTACAAGTGAGCCCAAGAATAACTGAAGCATTTCAAAGTACAAGATATAGGGTACCACACAGTAAGATACCTAAATACAATCTCAAGCAAATGAACTTCAAGTTAATGGCTTTGTTCAAAAAGATTATTAGAATATTGTTACACTATTAGAAAAAAGAACTCCAAAGACAAGTTAGGGTTTTTAGGTGGTTCCTAAACAAGTCTACCCTCAAGCTATACAAGCTTGAACATATTCTAATCCACTACTAAAAATCAACTACAAATGAATATTTATGGTTGAACACTTAACCAATTATAATTAGAAGTTCGTCGAACTCCTTAAAATACCTCAACCAACTAAAGTTTATAGTCAAACACTTTAACCAACCACTCTTAATTCCAAAGAGTGTACATCTTGAGCTTTATATGTTAGGATCGATCATGGCCCAAGAAGGGTGGTAAATAGTGATTTTTCAAATCTTCAAGAATTTTCATACAAATTTATCTGAAAATACTAAGTAAATGAAATATGAACGATGAAAACAATGCAAAAGTGAATCAAATAATACGATAAAAAGTCAGATACGAATTTCAAAACAAAATGAAATACGATTAGTCAATTCGATGCAAAAACAATAATGAAAATACAACGAAAATAAAATACAGAAATTTTTAGGTGGTTCACCAATTAGTTATGTCCACCTCCAAGCTTATGAAGTTTGAGTTTAATCTAATCACTACCAAATCATTACAAACCGAGTGTTTATGGTCGCACACTCAACCAACTACAACAAGGGTATATAGTCGCACCCTCCAACCAACTAACATAGGAATTTGTGGTTGCACTCCTTAACCAACCAACATAATAGTTTGTGGTCACACTCCCCAACCAACTAAGAATTTAAGTCGAATCCTCCAAACAACCAAGGATTTAAGGTTGAATCCTCCAATCGACACTACACCGAAAGTTTATGATCGAACCCTCCAACCAACACTCCAACACGAAGCAACCCACGTGTTTTGATGAAACACGCATCCAAACCAACAAGAAAAAAACAAAATCCCAATCCTTTACAATCAATCAAAAGGAGTTCACCTCGAATGATGCATTGAAACGAGCTTTAAGTTTTGGCACCTTCAAGATCTTTTTCCAAATCACCAATAGCTTTCAAAACGAGTCCATAGATGAGAGCCAAAGCCGTAGAGAGTGAGTGCACAAGTCGTGTGAAGGAGATATGTGAAATAATGAAATGATCTCCTATTTACAGATGCAAACTTAAGCTAACGACCAGTTCAAATTTGTTATAACAATTTTTCTGTGTCAAATCATGGATTTTGAATAATTTAGAATCTAATCTTAAATGGCTAAATATTTCAAAAACTTTCCTAAAAATCGTTATACCAATTTTTCCTAAGTATCCAAAATTATAGATTTTCCTAGATTATTTCTCTAAGTAAATATTTTTCAAAAACTTGCCTAAGTGTCATTTTAAATTCAAAATTCGTTATAACGATTTTGTAAAATCATTATAACGATTTTCCTAAATTCCTTCATTTACGAGATTTCTTTTTTCTAATGGAATTATTTTTCATTTCGAAAATTAATTCAGAATAACAAATTATATTCTGATTTTTTATGGAGTCAATTCAGAATAACGTTTTGTTGAAAATGGTTATCCGAAATTGACTTAGTAGGATTTCTAGGATGGATTTCCTAACAGGAAAATTCAAATAACCATTCATATATCCAAATCATATTCTAATTGTTTCTGTCTAAGGTGCATTAAGTGTAGTTTTCTAAGTTAAGTGTGATTACTTGGTGGACGGATTTTCTTGTTCTCTCTTACGAAACTTCCATTGGTCTTAGCTTCTTCCATTTGTAGTTGCTTCTACATTAACAAATTTTCCTATAATATCTAGTGGAACTTCTGTTGGTCCTTAGCTTTCATTTTCAGTTGCTTCTACATCAATGGATTTTCCTGTGATTTGAAGAGAAACTTCCATTGGGACTTAACCTATATCAACAGATTTTCCCATGATCTAAGAAGGAACTATTGGAACTTAACAACTTTCTGACGTGCGTCTTTCATGACTTCTTCAATGTTTCACGCAACTCATTTACATAATACTAAATATTTAGACATCATCAAAACACACAAGAGATTTTATACTTAACATTATAGTCAAAATGCAAGCAAAACCAACCAAAAACATGAAAAACCAATCACAACCAAACCATACAAAACTAGTTACTCCTACTCAAAAGTGCTAAAATGATATACCTATGTATGCACTTGCAAGGCTTATATAAGAGATGTTCAATGAGAGCAAAAACAAAGAATTGAAAACTTATGTGCATATGAAAGCTTAGAATTGCAAAAGGTGTTTTTGGAATGGGATTAAGGTACCTATTTATAGGAAAATTAAGGCCATTAATGACTACTTTAACTTTCTATTTTTGCCTAGAATGGAATTCTGAATTTAACTTTATAATTCCGTTTTTATCAACGGTCATATTTCTAAGGATGAAATTTCCTAATTTGGAATTTCATTGAACATTCTGAAATGTTCTATCCTATCTGTTTCGGATATCCGAAATTTCCATTTCGGATTTCTGTTTTTCTATGAAAGTGAAATCCTATCTTTTCTGTCTAGGAACAGAAAATGATACAGGACAATGAATTTTCGAAATCCACTGGATGGAGTTAAGGGAACTGATTTATTGTAAATCAGAATTCCATTTTTCTATAAAACAGATAATTGATTTTTTCTGTAAAAAATACAAGGGTACTTAAAATGTGAAATTTTGTCTAAGTGTTATGTTTCTAAGATTTGGTAACTTGTTTTTACAATGTGGTTGCCCGATTTAAAGACTATGAAAAAATAAAATTTTCTAAACTAAAATCCTATTTGAAAATCTGGTATATTGGTTTAGAAACCAAATTATCTGGTAGGAAATTTGAGTTATCTAAATTTTCCATCAGCTTACGTGGAGGATTTTTCAGCCTAGTAAAAACGGATATCCAATTTGTCAAAATCGGAATTCCGAATTTATCTGTAAATGCCTAAGTGTTTTAAAATGTCTTGGGTAATCTATTATGGTGAGATGAGAAAATATATGCCCTAACACTAACATGATCTTAGAGCAAGAGTAAAACCCACACTCACATAATTGATGTTTTCCATTTAAAGTTTGTCTCTTGACTTGTCCTTTGGCTTGCTTTTGATGATCTATCCCTTGATTTGTCCTTTGACTTTTTATCTTGTTTTTCTTTTTCTTCTTGCCTTTGGGACTTCTTGATCTTCTCGTGAGACTTATATCTTGCTCTTCTTGACCTTGATCTTTCCTCTTGATCATTTAGTGCTCTACAGACTCATTACTGAATATAGTACATATACACCTTTTTTGACATTATCAAAACATTATTACAATAAGGAAATTTTTTCTAACAATCTCTTCTTTTTTGATAATGTCAAAATAAGCATCAACTTAATGATTTAACAATAATAAAAACATTGTATGCCTTAGTTTTCTCCCCCTTTTTGACATTAGCTAAAAGGGAGTTACATTCAATAGGTAAAGTGCAACTTTCCTTGATGAAGCACTCCCTAACAATAAGCTCTACTTTACCTATGAGACTTAAATGAGTATTTAAAGAAAGGTGACTAATCCAATTCCCCAGACTTGTGTCACTAAGCAATTCATTGATATCTTCATATTTAAAATCCTAAGAGTATAATGGAAGAGTAATATCTAAGCCAACATTGACTAATCCAAGTTGACTTGCCAACATTGGTTAATTTTCCTATCATGTAAATAACTTTTGAATCATCCATCATGTTCTCTCAAATTGGCATAAAATAATGCAAGATTTGAAAATGCTGTTAATGCTGACCAAGGTGCTAAGTATCTAGAAATTAAGGCTATGTATGGCCTTAGTTGGTCTTTAAGTTACTTGAAAAAAGGAGACATGGCATGGTGGTGAGATTGCAAGATTTAGTATCATACTTAATAGTCTCCAAGTGGGAGATTGTTGGACTTAGTGGGCCTTAATTTGTTATTAGGGTCATGTTTAACCCTAATGTGCCCATATATATATATATGTAATCTTGTAACCTGTGGATAAGATAGTGAAAACCACTAAAGACGTCCCGTGGAGTAGGCTTCAGCTGAACCACGTAAAATCCTTTTGTTTTGTGGTTTGATTCTCCCTTCTTCCTTTTCCTTTCTTTCACCAAAATCCATCTTCTCGTGTGAATCACAATAGTAGGGTGCCTTAAGTTTTCATTTCAGATTAAATTCGGATAACCAATATGAGATTTCAGATATTTGAAAAAATTCACCACCAATTTCGACTGAAAATACTTAAAAAATAAATCATCAATGCTTTAAAATGCATTGTTGATGACATCATCATCGAGTGATAATATATTCTGCCTCAGTTATGGATAATGTTACACAATTTTACCTCTTCTACACTAACAAAATTAATAAATGTCCTAGAAATTGACAAGTACCACTAGTACTTTTTCTTTCGGATTCTCCAAAACTAACATCACAATAACTCACCAATTCTAAGGACCCATTTCTTAAATAAAATAGCCCAAATTTTGTGGTTCCTTTAAGATATTTCAAAATCTTTTTGACAGCTACTAAATGTGATTCTCTAAGATCACTTGAAATTTTGCACAAGCATAGGCATTGAAAATTCTTTTGACCTAATAATCCTTCTAAACTTTCTCTCTTCAACCTTGAGTCCTTTTAGATCAATTGCAAGCTTAGCAGTTGATCCCATCGGAGTACCAATCTCCCTACTTTGATCTATTTCAAATCTTTTTATCAATTCTTTGCAATATTTTTTTTGACTTATAAATAACACATTTTCAATTTGTTTTATCTGAAGTCCAAAAAGAACAAGAGTTCTCCAACCATGCTGATTTCAAATTCACTTTACATGATTTTTCCAAATTCTCGTGCCAAACTCTTATTTGTAGAACCAAAAATTATATCATTAACATAAATATGAGGTAGTAGTAATTTATGATTTTCCATCTTGATAAATAATGTTTTGTCAACTTTTCAATTTCAAAACATTATTTCTCAAGAAATCTTTGAGCCTCTCGTACCAAGCTCTAGGAGCCTATTTCAATCCATACAGGGGTTTTTTTTAATTTGTACAATCTAAATGATTTGTTTTCAAATCCAAGTGGTTGCTTTACATAAACTTCTTAAATAAATCCATTTACAAAAGCACTCTTCACATCCATTTGATATTATTGGATAAATGAACCAAATGTCTTGAGGATCGATCCGTTTACCCATTTACTCTTTGTATATATTCCATGTACATTTGTCATTTGTAATCAATCTAGTTCATTATTTCAACTTGGTATCAAAGCAAAGGATTAAACCCTAATCCCCTTCCTCTCCCCCTAACTAATGGTGACGACAGCTTTCTTTCTATCTATCGACCCCTTCCAATCCTATTCCTCTCTCTTTTCTCGTCACCATTCGACAACAAGCAGGTTGTCGAAGGCACCCAAGTACAACCTCTACCCATCGTCTACACTAATCGATCATTTTCCCTTGCCCCCCTTCCCATAGATCAACTGTCCTCTAAACTGAAGATTTTGAAAGATAAGCTTAAGAGTTGGAACAATAATATTTTTGACATCTTTACTAAGGAAAATAATTTAAAAAGCACTATCACGAATCTCGAATTCTCTATCCATTCAGAAAATCGTGGACTAAATTGATCTTCTTGATAATCTAAAAAATAAATTATGTGATAATGAACATAAAAGGAACATTTATTTTTGTCAACAAGCTCGGATCCGTTAGCTACATGATGTTAGATTGATCTTTAGCAAATTCTTTCATCAAATTGTCAATCGCAAGCATCGTGATAATTGTTTTACGAATATGCTGCGTAGTCCTCATTATAACAACTCTGTTGATCTTTTTCATCAGGAAGGTATGAGTTATTTTCATAATTTATTAACCTTTGAATGTCATGATATTTTTAACGATATCTTTGAGCACATTTCCAATTTGGTTAAGGTTGATGATAATCTTGAGCTTTGTTGGATTCCCACTACTAATTTTTACAAGAATTGTTGGGATAGTATTTCTTCTAATGTTATTTCTACTATTAAAAGTTTTTTTGTTGGTATCCCTCTATATGGATCTTGGAAATCTACATTTATTTCTCTCATTCCTAAGATCAATTCAAAGCACTTTAAGGACTTTCGTCTGATTGGCCTTTACAATACAAATTATAAGTGTATGACTAAAATCATTGCCTCAAGGCTTGCAGTGCTTTTACCTAGAATTATCTCCTACCAAACAAGCTTTCGTCAAAGGTTGTAGTATTTTTAATAATATTGCGCTTACTCAAGAGAAGATGCACCATCCTAATTTGGCCATTAGGGAGGTAACATCATTGTTAGTTTGGATATGGGAAAGGCTTTTGATTAGATTGAATGGTTTGCCATTTATTATACTTTGGAGAGGTTTGGTTTCAACACCCATTTCCTTAATCTCATTAAGAATTGTCTTGAATTTAACCCAACTTCTACTATTGTTTATGGTGCTTCCATAAATTTTTTCATGCCTTCTCATGGTTTAAGACAAGGTGATCCTCTTTCTCCAGCTCTTTTCATCTTAGTGGAAGAATTAATTTGCCGTAGTATGTTTCCTCTTCATAATTCTCCTAATTATGTTCCTTTCAAGTCCAATAGTAGACATTGGCATCTCTCACATCTTTTATAAGCCAATGATACATTGTTGTTTATTAATGGTCATAAGAAGAATATGGAATAGGTTATGGAGATCTTTGACAATTACCAGTAAGTTATAGGTTAGTGTATCAATTATGATAAGAGTTTTTATATTGTTTCCAATAAGGTCTCTCATGCTTGTATTCAACTTATTAATTCTAGTCTTCAATGTCGTAGGGGTAGTTGGCCTTTTATGTACTTAGGTTGTCCTATATTTGCTGGTAGACCTAAAATTAAATATATTGACTATCTAATTACGAAGTTACATCACAAATTGGCTGGTTGGAAAAACTGTTTACCTAATGCTGGGGTAGATTAATGCTTATTAAACATGTTCTTACTAGCATTCCTATACATGTTTTAAGTGCTATTTCTTTACCTTATGGTCTTTTGGATACTCTTAACAAATTATGTGCTAGTTTCTTGTGGAATGAAGATACTTTTAAACGTCATATGCATTGGGTGGTGTTGACACTTTAAATTTACAATCCTATGCCCTTTTTATAAGTTTTGTTCTTAATGAGTTATAAAATCAATGTTCTATAAGATCAGTATAATGATTAACCCCATCATTATAATGATTTCATTATTTTGTTAAGACAGAGTCTTTTGAGAACATGCTTTGTTATAACGGTAAATGATTTTTCAGAACACTTGTTAAGTCAAGACTTTTCAGAGCATAGTTTAGAATATAATTCGTTATATCGATTTTGAGTTTTGCTAATACTTGTATTTTTCTTGCACTTTGGGGATAGCTTTAATAGGTTGTTAGGGTGTTAAATTTTGTTTGGAGTTTTTTCGAGGTCAGAGGATTGGATTAACAAGGGATTTTTAGTTTAGGGAGGTGCTTGGAACTTTCGAGCCTCCTTCTCTCTTGGTTGCTGGCTTTCTCTTCTCTTTGGGTGGTTCGGAGATTTAAACACTCAGTTCGGAACTTCCAAGCCTCCTTATGATTTTAATGAAATGTATTTCCTTAGTTGTAGTATGGAGTCTTGTAAATTTTCTTCTGTTTTTCCATCCTTAGCATCAATGTAAATTCAGTTTAGACTCTTTCATGTCCCTTTTTGCTCTTTTGTAGCTTTCTTTTTATTTCTTCTTTCATGCTATTCTCGTGATGTAATAGGATGCATTCAAATTACAAATCAATTAATTTGAATGAACTAATCTAAATGATAAGAGGCTAGCTTTTGCTAGACAAGTTGAGTACCTAACATCTTTCCAACTTGTACCCGAAGTGTTTATCTAGAATCTAGTTTTCTTGATTTTTTCCTTTAAATAAATTAAATGGCAACTCCATGATTTGCAAAGTAGATTTTCCTTCGCTTTGTAAATTTTTCCCAACAATGAAAAGGAGTTTACAGGTGACTTGGAAAAAGGTTGCCCCTCCTTTGACTAAAGTTGGCCTCAACATCCGTGCTTTACAAATGAAGCTTGTCTGGCATACTTTTCATATGGATAATATTTGGGCCCTTAGCATTGGCTCTATCTATGGTAAAATTCATGATTATTATTATGATCCTTCACATTCTCATTTATGGAAAGAGCTTGGCAATACTTGAGATAAATTTCATAGTCAAGTGGATTTTTCCAAAGGTACCCCACGATGGCTTCTCACCTCTAATCACAATTTTATGGTTGCTTCTGCATGGAATTTCATTAGACAACGTGATATCCCCAAAAATAATTAGTGGATTTATTTTTATTGGCTTATTTTAAGATTTCTTTTCATGCTCATCTTCCTCTTTTCTCTTGGTTTCACTATACTTATTATTCTGACACTAATGATGTGGAACTTTGGATGGGGTGCTTGGACTGGGTTGCTTTGGGCTTCTTCGTCAGTAGGTGTGAGTTGATGGGACAACTATTAACTAATCCCATGGCTGATGGTGGGATGCAAAATAGCTTAGCCGTGCACCTAGTTGGACTTGCAAGCTAACCCTGTTTTTGCTCAAGCTTGCAGATGGTCTGTTTTAATGGGCTTTTGGGCTTAATTTTGTAGCCTTCTTTTTATTTTAGGCTGCTGGCCTTTTTTGTGATTGAAATGGAGCCTTTTTCCCATCCTTGTTATGTTTTTGGGAGTTGGTTCCAAATTCTCCTTTTGTACTAGACTCTTTTTTGCAAGCGGGCCTGATGAATAATATCGTAAGGTGATTTCCTTAAATAAAAAAATCCTCCGCATGGGTTGGAAAGCTTATCGTCACCAAAGTAAAGGAATGAAATCAATTATCATCATTGGGCTAGCACATTCAAGACACCCATCGTCTCTTAGATGTGGGAACATCATCTCTCTAATGATCCTCTGAACTCCAAGGTTGTGGATTACATGTCCTAGCAAGCAGTCAACTTTGCCGTGATTTTGTGGATTATCAGCAATGTTAAAGAACCCATTACCCACAGCATCACATGTTCACCCTGCACATCATGTTTCGGACACCTTACGCACAACCAGCCGTGCTGACAACAGCATCACTCACATCTATGAGACTTACGAGCATCTCTTCTCCCATCATCAGGGGGAGATGACTGTATCGACCTACCACAGCTGGCTTCATTCTCTCCTCGATGACCTCGATCTTTTCCAGCCATGTATGCTGAATCTCGCAGTTTAGCGAAGGTATCAGGAAGAGCTTGACGTTGCCCTTTTTCTCGTCAAATTGCGTCTCGATCTCTCCTCTCAAATTAACAGCCAAATCCTTGTTGCCAACTGCATTCCATCGCTCTAGACCACCTTCAACAAGGTCCTTTGACTAATGGGTGCGTCATCCGCCTCTCCTGCAATGCAACCCTCCCCTAACTCCACCGACTCTTCTACCTTTGTCATGTAGAGCATCGCTTGGGACTCTCGCCCCCTCCTTCCTTGCAAAATATTGGTTGGGGGAGATCTAGTGGCTACAATTCCTGCTCGCTTCCTTTTTGCATTCACTGTGATAACTCCATCTTCATTAGGAGGCACCCCTCTGGCTACACGATTCTAGCAGTCTATTTAGATGATATCTTGTTAACTGGTAATAATGCTGCAGGTATCAAGTCAACCAAAGAAGCCCTTTAAAGACACTTTGACACCAAGAACATGGACAAACCCAAGTACTTCTTAGGGATTGAATTTGCTTACATAAAGCAAAAGTTGGTTCTTTCATAAAGAAAATATATTCTTAATTTATTGAAAGAAATATGACTCCTTGGATGCAAACAAAAATGGACTCCAATTTTGGCTAAACCACTTTTTTAGGATTCTACCTCAAAGTGTTATAGTGATGCAAGTTAGTATAGGAGATTAGTAGGTAAACTCATTTACCAAACTATTACCAGGCTAGATATTTCATATGTTGTAAGACTCTTGAGCCAATTTATGCAAGAATCAAAGGTTATTCATTGACATGGTGTCTTGCATGTGCTAGCTTACTTGAAAGGCAACCTAGGCAAAGGTTTGATGTACTTGGACAATGGTCACCTTAATATCATTACATATACTGATTCTAATTATAGAGGTGACCAAAGTGATAGGTCTACTTCTGGGTATTGTACCTATGTTGAAGGAAATTTGGTGACAAAGAAGAAACAGAGTGTGACATCAAAATCTAGTATAAAAGTAGAGTATAGAGCCATGTCACAAGCTACCGGTGAATTAATGTGGCTCCAATCACTCCTTACTAAGTTAAGAGTTCAGGTGGCAACCCTTATGGTAATGCACTATGATAATCAAGCGGTGATTTATATTAGTAGTAATGATACATTCCATGAAAGAACTAAACATATAGAAATTAATTATCATTACATCTATGAACTAGTCAAGCAAGGACTTATATGCACTCCGTAACTCAATCGTCTGACCAAATAGCAGATATCTTTACTAAGAGTCTTAATATTAGAGTATTTAATCATTTTTGTACGAAGCTGAGAATGTTTGATATGTACCTTCTAGCTTGAGGGGGAGTGTCGGATAAATAAACTAAATGTTTTGAGAATCCGTTTACCCATTTAAACCTTGTATATATTCTATGTACATTTGTCATTTGTAATAAATCTAGTTCATTATTTCAACTGATATAATTTAAATCTATAATGGTTGGCAAATGCTAATAACATTCTTATAAAATCCATTCTAGCCACAAAAGCAAAGATTTCATAATCAATATCTTCTTATTAATTATAGTTTTGTGCAATAAGTCCAACCTTATTTTTAAGTACTCTACCATTTTCATTTAACTTGTTTCTAAAAACCCATTATGTATCAATTATTGATCTTTCTTTGGAATTTTAAATTTACCTTAGGCACCTTTATTTTAAATAATTCCTTATTATGCAATTCTTGCATTATGTAATGGAGGAGATTTTGAACTTTCTAGATTACTTATGTAGTGAGCTTTAGGTCAATAGTTTTTAGTAGTTGACCTTAGGATATTAAGTGTTGAGACATCGACTTAGTAACTCAAGTAATCAAGGTCTGATTTTTGAAATTTTTGTTCTTCATTTTTTTTATAATAATGTATATGTAAAGAGATATTTCATTGTCTTTCTTGACTACTCTTGTAACAAGCTTTAGGCCAATGACTTCTAAATCAGTTAATTTTAGGACACTAAGTGTTAAGACACCCTTTTAGACTTGGTTGATCTAGTAGCCAAGGTCACATTAGTGATATTTTTGTTTCTCCAAATATATGTATATATATATAGCCATAAAGAATGTTTATTGATTTCAATGATATCAATAGTCGTGTAAAGTGTATAGGCATAGTAAAATCAATTAATAAACCTGACAAGGCTATATTTCAGATTTTCATCTTCAAATTAAATGTACTAAGATCTTCCTTCTATTAGATAAATTCTTTGAATTTCAATAGGAAGTTACTCATCCACTTATTACCTGGTGTTTAACATTGGTTTACCCAATAAAACCTTTGGTTTCTTTGAAAGTCTTCAGTTCAAACTTCTTATAATCAACTAACGCCAGTATATGTATATATAAGGTACTTGATAAAATAAACTCCAAGTGGGTTTCACGTTAAGGATCAGCAATAAAATTGTCCCAACGAAATTTCAACATATACCAAAGTTATAAGATATATCAAAATAAAGTTATGATATCAAAATTATTTTTATTAAAATAAATATAATGATATAACTAAATTAATTCGATTTTACAGTTATTTCTATCGATTTACCCAAACTATCAACAATTGATTAAATCAGTTTACTTGTGTTAGGATCAGATGACTTTACCAAGGTGGGTGCATAGTGAATAATCGAAATATTTAATAAAAATCTAAGTAAAAATAGTAATAAAAAAATAATAAAAGTAAAACACAAAATTTTATAGTAGTTCACCCTAAAACAAGGCTAATCCACTTCTCTATGCCTTCCCTTAAGAGTTTTCACTAACTCGAGTGTACCGGTTCAAACCTAAACATTTACACTTCTTTATTTTTCTAGGCTCAGTAAAGAAAAACTCTTACAATTCTTTGCTTTTCTAAGCTTAAAAAAGAAAAACCTAACCGACAAGGACACCCCCTTACAACCCTATAAAGATCCTCTTTTATAGTAACTCACCATAGCCTAACGAAGAAGTTTTTGTCTCAAAACTAGAAGACAACTTGCTAAAACCTTGTCAGATTCAAACACATGTACAAGTTCACAAAATCTCACAAAACACACAAAGCAAGAGCACAAGGAATTACACACATGAAAAGCCTTCTACACATTCTACTCCTTGCTCTTCCCTTCTTTTTATAATGCAGTCCTACCATAAATAGAATGTTGTCCCTATTCCATTTGTTATAAACCGACTCATTCAAATCTTTGAATTTAAATTCTTACTCTTTATGTTCTCTATCAATTTATTTTTATACATATTCATTCCTTTGATCCTACAAAAGATATTCCTAAAATTTTGGAAATTAAAGATCATGTATCCTACAAAAATCACTAACAGAAAGATGAATTTTTAGATAAGGTCAAACGAAATCTCTATTTCCCCACGAAATGTCCTGACCTCTACTATGAATCTTCCATCATTCATTCAAACTTAGATCTATAAATTCTCAAGTATAAATGAAACATCCATCTTGAAAGATCAAAACATCTATTTCTCTTCCTTGCAGCACAGACAATTAAAGTAAGTTAAAACGGATTTTTCGTCGACTGAAGTCGAAATATCTGTTTAATATGTGCTAACATAATTCTAAAAGATATAATATAATGTTCATCCACTATAGTCTGAACATCCATTCAAGTTAAGCTTTGACAAATCAAAATACAAGTAATAATGGAGTGAACATTTGTTCATTAATCAAGAAATACAATTCAAACATTCAAGTAATATAGCAAATTCTCCGTTAAGAGATGTAAATCATCTGTCTACAATAACCAGTGTCTCATGAGTAAACTTTATTATAGAGTATCCATCATGATACTTTAGAACATCCATCTAAGTTCCTACAAAATGTAAACTCAATTAATAAAGAAAACGATTAATGGAATGTCCGTCCAAAGACTCTGGAACATCCATGATCCCTTGTAATTCCATTCTTCAACTCCAAGTATAGCTTCTTGTAAAACAAAATATCCGAGTAAAAAATCTAGAACATCCTGAGTCAATAAAGCTTGTAGAAAATTATACTTGGCATTAAAATCTTTCATAGCAGTTTTGCTTCATTTTATTATACCGACTAGCCCTAACGATATAACAATTTAATAATCATAGAACATATTGGTATTACCATTTATAAAGCATAAGCATATATTCTTAGCGTAGACACTCAAATTTTCAGGCTCACCGAACTTGCGTGTTTTAGGCCCCATGACAGCTAATTAGGCTGTTAAGGTCCAACTATTAGTATACTACACCAGTTTGGGCCAATAAGACCCACCATTGCAGCAAGGCTGCAGACTAGGCTTAGGGACCATTTTCTCCCACAAATGGGATTGACTTGCTCCATTGGGCCCACAAAGTCCATTTATTCAAATTGGGTTTAGAAGTTTATTAATGATTAATTATTAATTTTTTTGGAAGTAATTATTTAAATTAAATCACAGCATAACTTAGAATTGCTTGATTTAATTTTTGGTCTTCAATTAAGTCAAGATTGATTTCAGTTGACAAGTTAACTGAATCCAATTAGCTAAATAGACCCAATTGACTAATCCAAGTGAGCCCAGGTTGCATCTTGGTTCGAACCACTAGACACTCCACTCACACCCAATTCCACACCCAGGTCGCACCCAATTCCACACCCAAGTCTCACCCGAAAGGCACCTAGGCTCACCCATCCAACTGAGCGCACACCCAATTGAGCCACCTACATTCAAACAACCCACTCACGAACCTACACGTGCATCAGGCTCACCCACACGCATGCGTGTGCACTATCCACCCCACTCACCCACTTGCCTAGTTTGCCCATGCATATGCTACTTGGTCTTCTCTACGTATGACTAGCCGAATAAGTCGTAGTCGGCAATTCAACTTCCCCTACATAGTGGCTGCCTGCACTGTTCACCACTTTGCTTCTCGCACACACCAACAGTGCTCGCCAAGCACTTGCCTACGTCACCTCATCTTCCACCCACGGTCACCTCCCTTTCTCTACCAACTGAGCTATAAAAAGGAAGAGGAAGAACCCATTTAAAGGCATGGCTGGGTTCAAACATTACCCTATTGGAACTTGTCCCCAAGCTTCCCGACCTTTGGTCGACCCTCCCCCATTGGGATCCGCAAGCCTCCGCCATTTGTCCACATGTAAGCATGGCCAATTCAAACTTCCTCGAGCTTCCTTGCCATCTATTGACCTTCATCTAACACTCATGCCACCCTCTGTCTGCCACTCAAGCTGCCCTGTACCTGCCACGCCTTCCGATCACTGTCAGATTTGCACCCCTATACTCTAATTTGATGAACAAATTTGGGAAAACCCAACCTAGCTTGCAATCGCCGATCTCGAGCTTCCACAAGCCACCAAATCCCTCGTTGCCGCTCACCGAGTCCCCGATTTGTGTGTGCCATTCCAACTCCCACATGTAACTGCCGGATCGTCGACATCGTTCACCACTTCCCTGCACCACCAATGCTCGCAAGTTGCTGCTCGCTTGTCGACGACCACGCATCACTGCCTTTCAGCTCGGTCCTCACTTGCCGTGCGTCGTCGTCCAATCCAACCCAGTTGAACTATCCAGCCCAAGTACGCCCAATCCTTTGATTGTGATATTCTTTGAGTATGAATCACCATGAATGCAATTATGCAAACTTTGAATGAACATTTTTTCCTAATAAAGGACATGACCATTTACATGTAGAGCTGTATTTCATTTGATTTTGATGCAAATGAATAAAGTTCTGATTTATGAAACTTTATGTTATCTTAATCCAAATAATGCAATGATCAACTTAAGAACTTTATTTCATTTCAAATGAATAAAGTTATGATTTATGAAACTTTATATAATGTGATTTCATCAATTCTTGAAAGTTTATTTCATTTCAAATGAATAAAGTTATGATTTATGAGACTTTATTTCCTTTCAACTTAAATGAATAAAGTTGTGACTTATGAAACTGTATTTTATTTCAACTATATGATACAATAATCAACTCGATCTTGAGACTTTATAAATAAAGTCATGATATATTATTTAGGAAACTCAACCTTATAAGCCTAATCTTCGTATGCAAATTAAATCATCAAATTCTATATAGTAGAGAAATAAATCTCTTGATTTATTTAAATCACCATAATGTCCAAGTTATTATGGTTAATCTTATTCTTCATGTCCAACCTAGATTTGTTCATCCTTATGTAATTTTATTATGATAAAACTTGCATGATAATTAAGTGCCTTGTTTTCATGAAGGGGAAGAGTATAACACTTTTTCCTTCCCTTATAAGCAAACTTATGTGTTTGTTTGTCTTATTCGGTAATTAATCTTTTAATTAATGAGTAATTGCATAACTTCCTCATGTGTAATCACATGAAAATTTACAATTTATTTACCTTTAGTATCATTACAAAATGCAATTTCACATGTTTATGCATCATATTAGGCTCATTTCCAACCCATTACATGTGTGTGAAAATTTCATGACTTCTCTTTAAGCTTCTCTAGCCCATTTCTTCTCGAGCCCAAAGGCCCAATATCTCTCTAGGCCCTATCGAGCTCAAAACCCAACTTCACATGTTTTAAACATGGAATACATAAATGCATCATGTAACTAGCACCTAATAGATTACTTGAGAGGCCAAAAAATTGGACGTGTAGAGTGCCTAACACATTCCCCATACGTATCCAGAAGACTTATTCCAAACTCTTTGGTTAGACCTTAATGGGCCTTATCCTCTAAACACGGTATCATTTGCATGCAAATATATATCATATAGGTTTTCCTAGTTTAACCTTAATTAGACTAGGTGGCGACTCCTCCTTCGGCCCAAAGGTCCGTTCACCCTAATCCAACCCACCTAGGTCTTTAAAGGGCCCAACTCATCCTTTTAAAGCCCATGGGCATAGTTTAGAGTGTCTAAAGAGGCAGAGGCCTGACCCGCTCTGTGAAGCGAGAAAATCACCTTACACTTAGCATCATCAAAACTTACATCCCTTAACTTGGACATAGTCTCGATTAACCCAATGCATTCCCTTATTGTCACCTATGAAAATAATGCATAGAAATTATACTAAGTCATAGCACAATTGTTTTCATCATCAAAATCCATTACAATACTAACAAAAAGAGAACATCACAAATAGAGAGAACCTACCAAAGAGGTGTCAATGGTAGGAGAGCAGCAGACGAATGGGCCTAGGATTTCTACGTGGGGGAGAAGGGTGACAGTTAAATAGCCTCCTCCCACCTAGGTTTTTTTTTAAATAGGACTCAGAACCTAAGCTTTGATACCAAGTAGAGAAATAAGAAGAGAATAGTGGGAAATGTGTATTGTATTCACTAACAAGAATAAAATTTCTTTATATAAAGGCTATAAGGTTGATACAAATAACACTAACCAATGTAGGACTAAATCCACTGACAATGGAAAGCCTAATACTTAACATTAACACATTGAAACACAAATACATCCACCTGTTCTTTCTTTTGAAGTTGTTCCCAAGGACAAAGGAAAACAGAAACAAAAAAGAAACTTATTGATGAATGTTACCAACCAGCATACCATTGGAAGTGATGCCAATAGCAAGATTAGTTGAACCAATCCAGAACAAATGACCCTTTTGGCAAGATGGCTGGAAGGTTGTTGGACTGAAATGAATGCCAAGTTCTGAAATTTGATCAATAGCTCCAGGCATGCTATCAACGTTAAAGTCAACTTTGCATTTCAATGACTTATTAAATTTGATTTTGATTTGAGGTGCATCTTCTCCTCTTTGAGAATGATACACTCGAACCTTTTCTACAAGTTCAGAAATTTTTTGGTTGCATAAATCAGGTCCGTCACTTATGATTTCAAAAGCATGCTTCCAGAACAGACCAGGAGTTAAACCCCTTGCCCAGCTTTCTTCATCATCACCAGCTCCTGGAATGTAGTTCCAACTAAATTCTGTGATTGAGCTTTGCTGAACTTTTCCTGCTGGAGAGGAAGCTGAAACTAGAATGATAGGTGTGAAATCCCATGAATCACTGTCAGGCACTTCATTCACCCAAATAACTGTCCTCTGTGAAATCCACATTGGACGTAGTGGTTTTCTCAAGGATAGCACAATGGAATCAATATCAGCACCACTATTTTCAAATTGCTTTGTCCATTCCTCAAGGTGATTCTCAATGGAAACTCTTTCAGATTTAGAGACCCATAAAGGGAGGTGTAAAGAACAATCCCAATTGAGTGATGTGTGCATCCTACTAGGTGCATTGTCTAACTCCTGCATCAGCAATGGAAACACTAAGTAATACTCTACTACCGAACATCATGTGGCCTTATATGACTTCAAGTAAAGCATGTTGAACAGATTTAAGATAAGTTGAAAGATATATGGATATTACTGCAGGACAAGAAGTCAGCAACAAACATTAATATATTAATCCTACCATAAGATGTGAGAACAAAAAAAATAGATGGAAGTTGAGTGTATGTTAACAAAAACAATGCCACTATATAGGAGAGTATAAGGATATGATCAATACAATTTTAGCAATGTGTAACTAAACTCACAACAGCACTCTCCTTCAAACTAGAGTATTCAACTTAAACCAGATTTGATAACAACTAAACAAACTGAAACAGAGCTAAAAACAACAAATACATAGAAAAATATAAAAACGAATTGTTGCAACAGTAATAGCAGCAAAAAAAATAGCTATTGTAGCAAAAATAGGAATAATCTGAGATAAGTTCAGAATGAACTATATCTTTGATAATAATACATTAACTACTGAATGATAAAATCTAAAAGACATATTGTGATCTTGTTTGTTTTACTCCAGCTGATAATAGTGTGTCTGACTCCATAGAAAAAGGTCTTGCTAATTTGGCAGCAGAGATGGCTCAATTAAAACAGACCTTTGATGCAACTAACACTGGGAAGGACGCATCAGTGGCCAAATCATTTTGTTTAGAACATAAGGGAGAAGAGATAAATCAAGATTAGAGTGTGAACCAGGTCAGTTCTATCAAGGGTGATGCAGCACAGGTAGAGAGCGACGTACAGAATGTAGAATGGGAGGATGTTAGTGTAATCCTTGATCAGGAAAGACAACTGCTCAACCTAACGTGGAAACCCAAGAGAATATTATTACAGTCGAGAACAAAGTTTATTTCCCCAAGAGGTCCTACCTGGGGCTATTGAGAAAGATATTGGCAACAAGGTAGTTGCTCCATTTCCTCATAGGTTAACAAACGGTAAAGAGGACACTCAGAGAGATCTGATCATGAAAACTTTTGAGCAAATCAAGATAAACATTCCCTTATCAGAGGCTATCCAACAAATTCCCTCATATGTTAAATGTTTAAAGGAGTTCTACACTAGAGAGAGGAATAATAGAACCCCTTAACCCATTAGTTGTCTGTTTTCTGATAACATACCCAAGAAGTGTAACGACCCTAGCACTCCTACCATTCCCTGCATCATTGGTGAAGCTCAAATTGACAAAGCCTTAATAAACCTAAGGGCAAGAATTAATGTTATGCCTTTTAGAATGTATGAAGAGTTAGGATTGGTTGGTTTGGAACCTACTAGAACTCTCAGCCAATTAACTAATAAGTCTATTAGAAGCCCCTTAGGTAGAATAGACAATGTTTTGATTAAAATTTGAGGGTTCATCTACCCTGTTGACTTTATGGGTTTAGAAACCTACCTTTCAACTAGCACCAAGGATCAAACTCGCTTGATATTAGGGAGATCTTGCAACCTGAAATGCTATTATAAATTGTAGAAGTAGGGTAATGAGATTGTCTTATGGAGACCTTAGAATTGACTTTAATATCTTTAAACTGGGAGAGGAGTGCAAAGAAGAAATTAAAGAGGATTTTGATGTGGATTTGGCTGAGGTGTTTGGGAGTGAGGATGCATAGGCAGATGAAGAGGAGAAAAAAGAACCAGAGGTAAATGAGAATTAGGTTACCACAAGTGATGAATGGCAAAAACTGGGGCCTGAGGATGGAGTGTCTGTAATGATCTTGCAGGTAGTACCAATTGAAACTTTGCCAATAGAACCACAGCATGTGAGCAAGCCTTCTATTAATGAGCCACCTGTTATGGATTTAAAGCCCCTACCATCTTCTTTTAAGTATGCTTACATAAGGGATAATGAGACTCTTCTGGCGATCATTGCTTTTGAGTTATCTAAATTACAGGAATTGAAATTATTGAAAGTTCTTAAAAAGCATAGAGAAGCAACAGGATCAACCATGACTGTTCAAAGTGATTAACCTATCTATCAACATCATATTTATCTAGATGGTGAGGTTCATCCTTCTCAGGACCCCTAGTGCAGACTCAATCTCATTATAAAAGACAGTGAAGAAAGAAATACATAAGTAGCTAGACTATAGAGTTGTTTACCCTATTTCTGATAGTTCCTAGGTCAATCCTGTTTAAGTGGTACCTACCAAAGAAACCTACCATAACAGTAGTTGGCAATGAAAATAACAAGTTAATCCTAACCTAAGTGCAAATAGGATGGCAAGTGTGTATTGACAATGAGAAGCTCAATTCCATAACCAAGGACCATTTCCCATTGTCATTTATTGATTAGATGTAAGAGAGGTTACAAAGGCATGAGCACCACATTTTTCTCAATGGTTACTCTGATTACAATCAAATACCATTGCACCTAAAGTCCAAGAAAAAAAACCTTTACATGCCCATTTGCTACATTTGCAAATTGAAGTATGCCTTTTGATCTTTGTAATGCACCGATAACATTCCAGAGATGCATGACGGGTATCTTCTTTGACATGATTGATCAAGTTTTAGAAGTTCGACTATCTGCAATGGCAACCGATCGAAGTTCGGGGAGTACAAAAAGGCTAGTAAATAAGGTTTCGGTGCTAGACATATGTTGAGAAACACTAGAATCAATTATCCAAGAATGACTAAAACCACAAGTAAGAGAGGCCATACTAGAGAAGAAGATAAAACGATTGGATTAGGAGATATTCATCATAGTCCTACTGAGATAAAACCACTATCTTAGAAGAGGAAAAGGAATTCTTAGCTAGAGGAAGGGTAGTGACAGATGCAGTAAGAGTGGGAGGCTACACAGGTCGCCCAAACTTCACCTAACACCTATTGGATGGATGCCCCTTTCTCCCACAATGTTCACACTGGACACGTGAATGACCTCAACCACGCGACGAGGGCTAATTGTCCCATGAAGAGTTTTGAGTCAGATCATGAGGGGCGGCAGCAAACAAGGCTGTCGTTTCCTGCACAACCAAAGGAAGATTGGAGGGGCTGCAAACATGAAGAGCCCTTTTAAGGGTGACTTACATCAACGAAACAACATGGAGGGGCTGCACAACCAAGGATGGCCCCCGAATTTGAGAAGTAACGTCAAGATGGATGTCAACCAAAAAAATCGCCACACTAAGTTCCTCTCGATAGCGACAGAGAGTGGCAAGGTTCAAGACAAGCAGTCGAGATGGATGTCAACCAAAAAAATCGCCACACTGAGTTCCTCTCGATAGCGACAGAGAGTGGCAAGGTTCGAGGCAAGCAGTCGAGATGGATTTTATGGGTTTATCCTTTACAAACCTTTCTGAAACACAACTCGGCAACTAAGGTGACTTAGAAGTTTCAAGACGTGTTCCACAATTCCTGTGGTTGGAGATTTTCCAGATGTTATCCTAGAAGACCTTCCAGGCATGTCAGTCGATAAAGAATGTGAATTCAAGATTGGATTAATTCAATGGGCTAAACTTGTGTTGTAGACACCATATCAAATGCCCTTAAAGGAACTACGAGAGTTGAAAGTGCAATTACAAGAGTTACTTGACAAGAAGTTTATCCAACCAAGTACATCATCATAAAATGCTAATGTCTTGTTTGTAAAGAAGAAGGATGGAAGTCTGCAGTTGCATACAGACTACCGATAGTTGAATAAGTTGACAATAAAGAATAAATAGCTACTTCCCTACATGGATGACTTGTTTGATCAACTACAGAGGGTTAGAGTATTTTCAAATATTGATTTGAGGTTGAGCTATGATCAGGTAAAAATTCAATAGGGGGATGTACTAAACACCGCCTTCCGTAAAAGATATAGACACTGAATTTCTAGTCATACCATTTGGGTTGACCAACATTATAACAACCTTTATAGATTTGATGAATCATGTGTTCAAGACTTATCTAGATCGATTTGTAATCGTATTTATTAACAATATTTTGATCTACTCAACTAGTTTGGAGGAACATCGGGTTCATCTAAAGACAACACTCCAAGTCCTACGAAGTGAGAGGCTCTATGCTAAACTAAAGAAATGTGAATTTTGGTTGAGTCAAGTAACCTTCTTAGGGCATGTAATATCCAATGAGTATCAATGTAAATCTCTCAAAAATTAAAGTCATTGTATCTTGGCAGTAGCCAACCACAATTACTAAAATTTGAAGTTTCCTAAAATTGGCTAAATACTATCACAAATTTATAAAAGATTTTGCCAACATAGCGATAACATTGAATTGGCTAACAAAGAAAGGAGTACCATTTATGTGGACCCCTAAATGTAACCAAAGTTTCAAAGAATTAAAGACCCATTAGTCACCGCTCCTATGCTCACTTTGCCAAAGCCAAAGCTGGAGTACTGTATTTATAGTGATGCCTCCCTCAAGGGCTTAGAGTGTGTATTAATCCAAAAAGGACAAGTAGTAGCCTATGCTTCACAACAATTGAAAACTCATGAGCATAATTACCCTACACACGATTTAAAGCTAGCTATAAAATGTACAATTATTTCTTCTCGCATGCCATTCCAATGATGTACTAAGAGATTCAAAATATCAATCTAATAATTTAAATAGACCAATCTAAATAATAAGGGACTAGCATTTGCTAAGTAGATTGGGTGTCTAACACCTTTCCAACTTATACCTAAAGAGTTTACCTAGAATTTCAGGATTTTCTTGATTTTTCCCTAAATAAACTAAGTGTTGATTCCATATTTCTTGCAAAGTGGGTTCACCTCCACTATGTAATACAAACCTTAGTCTACAAAAACTGGCAACTCCACTAGAGATCTCCCACACCCATAGGTGTGGAATACTTCGACTTAAGAAATTATTATTTAGATTAGCCTTTAGAAATTTGCATCATCTTTTACCGTGTATAAGCAAATATTTTGTAATTGTAAGGAATGGTATGCTATTTTTCTCTTAATACCAAATGTTATCTCTCCATTTTTTCTTTCTCCTATTTCTAGAATCGTTCAGATCAGCTTTGTTATGTTTCCTCTCAGTATTTTTATTAATGTTCAAATACAACTGTCCTTTGTTTAGCCAGTCTATTTACGTATTTTTACATATGACTGCATGTTTCTTTCATTTAGTATGATATCTTTTCTTCAATTTCATAATGTCTTTTCCTTTTTCTCTGATTTAAAATTGTTACTGACTCACTTTCTTTTCTCTATGGCTTTTCAGTTTGCCCGATTGTCCCCTTGGCTTCTTCCTTTGTTAGAGATCAAATCCTTACGAGATCAAGAATTAGGAAGATGACCTTTAACATTGTCCACACAGCTATAAATGAGACCCTAGTTAGCACCATCCACATCCCTGTTCCTTCCCACATGACCTCTGCTTCTAGGAGGGTTCCTAAGATTCCTAGGGTCCCTTTTCTCCCTCACTCTGTTCCTCAGATGGAGAATCATGTTCCAGCCACCTTCACTTTCACTGTCTCACCTTCAACTGAACTAGTACCTTCTGAGATTCCTCATTCTGCTATTTTGGTCAACCCCTCTGGACTTACTCCAACTTTTCTCTCCATTACCTTCCCTCCTAACCTTTTTGGGCAGGCCAAGGCTGACTGGTTTGCTACTACGACACAATACATGCAGCAAATGAGCTCAGTCTTCAAACTGAGGGTCAATTCCTAGACCCTTCTCAGCCTCCCCTTGATACTCCTTTCTTACTTCCTGACACTACACCTCCTATTGTCACTATCCTCCCCTTTGGCTCTCACCCCTCCTCTGCCTTCCAACCTCCACCTTTCCCTTCCTTTTTTGCTCCTATTCCTTCCCACTTCTCCTGCTAATCCCCTTTCCCCTAAAGTCCCCTATCCTCTTGACCTCTCCTATTTTGATCCTACAACCCCTCAAGATTATGTCCTAAGGAAGTTGGCTGATTTTGAGAAGGCTTTGCATAGGGTCAATGCCACTTAAGGCACCCTGCATATACCTTCAAAGATCTTTGCCTTTTCCCTAAGGCAAAATTCAAAAATTGATAAGTGGACCAACCCTTCCTCAAAAATTCAAAATTCCTGATTTTGAGAAGTATAATGGAAAAGGTTGTCCCCCTTGCTCATCTTAGAGCTTATTGTGCTGATTTAGCCGCTCTACAAATTGATAAAAGGTTAATAATCTAGCTGTTCTAAAAGAGTCTCACTAGGCCAACCCTTTTCTAGTTCACCAGTCTGGTTTTGGGTTCCATCCACCAGACCTGGGAACAACTGGCCAAGCTTTTCTTGGACCAATATTCTTTTATTTTTGATCTACCACCCAAGAGAAAGGACCTAAATAACTTGAAACAGCATAAAGATGAGCCTTTTAATCAGTTTGTTGGTAGATGAAGGTCCCTAGCAACACAGGTCAAGGATAAATCATTTGAGGATGAATCAATTGAGATGGTTATCAAGACTACCTCCCCCTCTCTCGGAGCCTTAGACCTTTTACTTCTTTTCAACCTCCTCCCCTGCCCACTCCCTCTACTCCTGCTATTTTAGTTTTCCCTTCCTATCAATCCCCTCATTCTCAGCCTTTTAGACAGTCTTCTTCTTCCCCCAAGATCCCTCCAATAATATACACTCCTTCCTATAGGTCCACTTCATCTTCCTCTCCTCCTGTAATCTACACCCTAACTCCTCAGTCTACTATTCCTCCTTCCCCTCTTATAATTCACACTCCTCCCAATTCCCAAACAATTACCCCACCTTCTTTTTCAACAAGTCCTTCACATAAGGTAAACCTTAAACAATCATCCCCTCCTCTCAACTCATTTAGACATCCTACTTCTCCCCCTGTCATACAAATTCCTACTTTAGCTCCACTCTCTACTCAACCCAATTTTCCTTCTTCCTCTCTAACTCCCTCTCAATCTTCTACTACAATTCCATCTTTTTTAGGATCTTCCGATTCTCCCTCCCTCCTTAGCAAACAAATCCATTAGAAAATTCCGGCCTAGTTCCTACAGTTACCAGGGTCAAACCCTCATCATCCTCTTCTTCTTCTACTCTAACTTTCCCCTCCTTTGTTAAATCAACTCAACCAACACCTTTTCCCTCTATAATTGCTCAGTATACCCTAGGAAATCCCTTCTTAACCTCCTTTGCTTCCCTGTTTAGCTTCCTCTTCTTTTTCTATCTCACCCTAGTCTTCTTTCCCATCATCCTCTACTGTCTCTCCCATTGACCATATTCATTCCCTCCCCTCTTCTACAACATTCTCAACTTCCTCCTCCTCTTCTTCTTATTCCCCAATTACTACTTTAGCTCCACTTTTCTCTTCAAACCAACAGCCCTCTAATCCTCCAGTAGTTTTAGTTCCTCCTCCCTCCTTTTCTAACCCTTTCTTCTACCTCTTCTCCAATTGATAGATCCCCTTAGGACCATTCTTGTCTTGAGGTAACCAAGTCTACTAGGGTTTATAAACCCACCAACCTTAGGTTTTCTTCCTCCTCTCTCTCTCTCTCTTCTTCTATCCCCTCTACCTCCTCTTCTCCTAACCCTAGCTCCACTAATAGCCAATGTCAAGGACCTTCCCCCCTAGATATTGTACATCAACTCTTAAAACTGATAATAGTATCTAGAATCTAATCCAAATGTCTCCTGAGCATAGACAGACTTTTCTGAGAGTATTTCAAACTGCTCATGTTCCTTCAAAAATAACTTCTAGTGATTTAGAAAACATCATGAGTATTATTTCTGAACCTGATCCTATTTCCTTCTTTTCTGATGACTTATCCCTTCTAGGTGTTGACCATAACCTCCCCTTACACATCACTGTATAGTACCAAACCCTTATCCTTAACCATGGTAGATGATAAGGCAGGAGTGGATGTATGCTCCTTGAGAACAACCCTTATACTGGGATTCAAGGTGGAAGACATCCACCTTGCTGAGAAAGGTATGAGAGGTTACGACAATTCCCATCATGAAGCCATGAGAATTTTAAACATTCCCATTTTGGTTGGACCAGCTAAGTGTGCAATGCTTTTTTATGTGATGGACATTAAACCTTCCTTCAACCTACCATTAAGAAAACCATGGCTTCATAAACACAAAATTCTCCCCTCTACTCTCCATAGGATACTTAAGTTCAGGTGGAATGGATCTGTGATTACAGTGCTAGCTGAAAATTTTTATAACTGCATGTGATGCGAAGGACCCTTCCTGTTCTCTAGTTAACACTAGAGGATAGGTACATACAAATTTTCATCCAGTTAATTCATTTACAGCACACCCATCACAGTACCTTATTCCATCCTATTACCAATTTAGGACTGCATCAACATTACAACCCATGTTCCACAAACTTTTTAGGTATTGGGGGTATTTAGAAGGACAACCATTAGGAAAATGGGGCAACGGATTTTGGAACCTGTAGAGCCAAAAATAAGATCCACCCAACATAAAGGGCTAAGTTATGATAAGGTAGAATCTCAGACCACCCCAGAACCTATTACCCAAGAGCCAGGATAGCCATCCTTAAGGGAACAGCACTCAAAGGGAGGAAGGCAACATTTCAAGGAGTATGATTGAGGAGGATCTCCCAAAAGAGGGAGTTCCTTTATTATTTTCTGAAGAGAATTCAGAGGAGACAGTCTGTATGATTGGGGAAGAAGACCCCAATCCAATAAACCTAGAGTATTTAATCCAGGAGGGAAGTAGTTCCTCTCAGATGTGGTTTAGGATCCCTAAGTATTTGATAAAAGACATTCTCAAAAATCGCAAGGGGTCCTAACATCCTCTGGGTCAGTTGAGACAAACACCTATTTATCAACTAACAGGGGCACTAACCAAAATTTACAGATTACAAGACAACTTAGTTCATACTTTGAGGCACATTACATCCCAGACAAACTAGATTGCAGCTACACAGTTGACCATCCATCCACCCAATCCAAGTTTGAAATTTATGACATAGAGGAGGATTCAGAGAAGCAGGATTTTGAAACACATGATTCAAAAGATTCTTAGGCAGAGACATCCGAAACAACAAAGTGAGTAGATGAACAAAATTGGTTAATTTAACTTCTAGTTCAGACAAAAGGAAAGTCAAAATCAATAGCAAACTCCCCAATGAGTACAAGTAAAAGCTTACTACATTGTTAAAAGAATTTTCAGATGTATTTGCATGGAATTATGAAGACATAGAAGGTCTGGATAAAGAAGTAGTTGTGTACAAGCTACCATTAAAATCAGATTGCATACTAGTGAAGCAGAAACTTAGGAGGATCTGTCTAGAATGAGCTTGCAAACTGAAAGAGAAAGTTGACAAATAATTTAATGTCAATTTCCTTGAAGAGATGAAATATCTAGAGTCAAAAAGATAGCAGAATCAGAATGTGCATTGATTACAGAGACTTGAACAAAGTCAATCCAAAAGATGATTTCCCTCTACCATATGTTGATATTATTGTGGGCAATGTAGTCTGACATAAAGTTTATTCATTTATAAATGGATTTTCAAGATACAATCAGATTAAAATGACAGAAGAAGATAAAGAGAAGATAGCTTTGATAACTTCATGGGAAACATTTTGCTATAGGGTCATGCTATTTGGCTTAAAAAATGTAGATGCAATATATTAGAGAGTCATGACTACTCTCTTCCATGATATGATGCACAAAGAGATGGAAGTATATGCAGATGATATGATTGTCAAGGCCCGAAGTCACCCAAAACATTTACAGAATTTGCTAAAATTATTTAGCAAACTCAAGCAATACAAGCTCAAATTAAACCCTAACAAGTATTTATTTGAAGCAACTGGGAAACTGCTAGGCTTTGTGGTTAGTGAAAGGGGCAATGAATTAGACCCTAAAGGCAATAATCAATATGCCTCCACCTTAGACTGAAAAAGAAGTCAGAGGACTGCTTGGCAGGCTACAGTACATCAATAAATTCATTTCCAAGCTCACTCCCATTTGTGAGTCTATATTCAAATTACTGAAGAAGAATGCTGTAGTTGAATAGAATGAAGAATGTCAAACACAATTTGACAAGATCAAGTCATTGCTGTCCAAGCCTCCAGTTCTAGTGCCACTCACTCCTGGAAGGCCTCTATTTCTCTATATCTCAATCTTCCCATCTTCTATGGGAGCAATTTTGAGACAACATGATGAGACAAGTAAAAAGGTATAAGTCATCTATTTCTTGAGCAGAAAATTTACAAGTTATGAGGAGAGATATTCAGTCATTGAAAAATATTGCTTCTCTTTAGTGTAGATAGCCAAGAAATTGAGGCATTATATGATGGCATATCTCATAATTCTATTCAAAAGGCATGACCCTCTAAAATATTTATTTGAAAAGTCAACTTTGGTGAGCAGATGTATCAAGTGACAAATGATGTTAACTGAATTTGATATTACTTTTGCATCATAAAAATTTGTAAAAGCTTAAGCACTGGTAGATCAGCTGACAAAAAATTCAATTAAAGACTTCTAGTTACTAGAGGACAACTTTCCAGATAAAGACATTATGGTTGTCACAGATGAGCAAAATGCAAAGAAGCCAAAACACATTTTATATTTTTATGGAGCAGTTAACCATAAGGGACGTGGAGTTGACGCAATCCTGATGGACCCCTAACAACACATGACTCTAGCCTCCAAGAAATTATTATTCCATTACTACAATAATGATGCAGAGTATGAGGCATGCATATTGGGTTTGAAGTTAGCCCTTAATCATTAGGTGAAGTAATTAAAGGTTTATGGAGATACCATGCTAGTCATTTACCAGATAAATGTACAGTGGAAAACCAAAAATCCTAAGTTGATTCCTTATTTGGAAATGGTTCAACAAACAACAAAACAATTTCAGACCATCACCTTTCACCATATCAAGAGACAAAAAAATGTGTATGCAGATGCATTAGCAGTATTAGCTCCCTGGGTTGAGTTATCTTTGGTTCAAGACATGAGTGTATAGGTTACCAGCCTATCAAATCCTGCTCATTGTTGTCTGATTAAAGAAGATGACTCTGGAAAAGAACTCTGGTATATAGACATCAAGAGATACTTAAAAGAAGACAAAGTTCCAACAGAGATAGACTTGAAAGACAGAAAGACTTTGGCCAAATTAGCAACTAAGTATGTAGTTGGGGGAGGAGATTTTTACAAAAAATCCTACAACCAGATGCTTCTCAGATGTCTAGACCACACAGAAACTAAAGAAATTATGAAGCAAGTCTATGTTGGGGTTTGTGGTGCATATGAATGATATTCTCTTAGCAAAAAAGATTATGTTACAGGGTTATTTTTGGTCAACCATGGAAGTTGATTGTTACCAATATGTCAAACAATGCCACAACTACCAAATTTATGTCAATGTACTACATGTACCTCCCAAGGAACTGTTCAACATGGTTGCACCATGGTCATTCTCAACATAGAGAATAGATGTGGTTGGAAAAGTACACCCTACAACTTCAAATGGCCATAAGTTCATCATAGTGGCCATTGATTATTTCACAATGTGGGTGGAAGCAACTTCATACAAAAGTGTCACAACTTAGGTCACCCAAAAATTCATAAGGAACCATATCATCACTAGATATGAGGTTCCTCATGAAATTATCATTGATAATGACAAGAATTTCACGACCAGGAATGTGCAAGATTATCTGAGTGAGCTGAAGATTAAACACCACAAATCATCCCCATACAGGCCATAGATGAATGGTGTAGTAAAAGTAACTAATAAAGTTTTGATCAAAATTTTAAAGAAAACACTGCAAAACAATAAGGATTGACAAGAAAAGCTATCCAATGCTTTTCAACAACACCAAGGGGTTCAATAGTAGCAACTCCCTACTCCTTGGTGTATGGAATGGAAGCAACCCTGCCCACTGAATTACAAATAGCTTCTCAAAGAATCCAAAAGGAAAAACAATTGACAAATGAAGATTGGGTGATGGATAAGCTGTTACAGTTGGATTTGGTTGATGAAAACAGACTCAATGTCCTACATCATGCCAGCTGCTATTAGAAAAGAATGACTCGAGTATATGTCAAAAAGGTCAAGTCCAAGACCTTTTAGTAAGGGGATTTGGTGTTAAAGTTGATCCACCACATCAAGAAGGGTGGAAAATTCAAGCCTAATTGGCATGGGCCATTCTTAGTTAAGAAGATACTCAATAGAACGGCTGCAATTCTTACAAACCTTGATGGGAAAGAGCTGTTAGATCTGGTAAACATTTGTTATCTCAAAAAATATTACATCTAAAATTTAGAATTTGCCTCATGATTTTTCTTTTTTGATTTGTATTCTACCTTTTTCTTTTCTCCTATTATTTTAGTTCTTCCTTATACCTCTTTTCTTTCCCTTTTCATGTCGTTCTTCTGATTATTCCAACCATTCTTTTTCTAGCTACCAATTGACAACTAGTGTTAAAAATTAAAAAAAAAACCCTAGAAGAGGATATATATCTCGAGTGGAGTGAATAAAAATCCAAAGCCAAACACATAAATCCTATATGGTTTTCTAGGAAATTTTGACTGAGCTACACAGGATTCAGGTGGTGCTACCTTTATCGAGAGATCTTGTATTTCCCCTTTCCTTGAGAGGAGAGACACTAGAGCCTAAATAATTCAAAACCTAATGTAAGGGTTGAGCTTGAGACTAATCTCAATGAAGTACAGTTAGATCCCTCCATCTTTATCATCTTTGGTGAATATCTGAGAGTGATCCACCTAAACGGAGAGGTCATTTCTTTTGAATTTACAGAGTGAGGAGTGAGAATGGTTGTCCCAATTTTTATAACAAATTCTTGACATGATAGGGCAGGTTTAAGGGAAGAAAGGAAGGCAATATACCTCAAGCCCAAAATAAAAGGGGAGAAAAGAAAAGAAGAATATAGCAAGAGAGAAAAGGGGGAGAAAGAAGAAAAAAGGAAAAAGGAAAAAGGAAAAACACAAGGAAGGAGAAAATAAAGAAAGGGATAATGTATACCTGAAGTATCAAGGTTGTCAAAAAAACAGAGAAAGAAAAGAAGAAGAAAAAAGAAAAGAGAAGAACAACAAACAAAAAACGTAGAAGAGATAAGGGGGTAGTTGCTTACCATGCATGTCAAGAGTTTTGAAGTGAAATGGGGACCATTCAACCTAATGTTCCAATCCTGAGACAAGTGAGGATTAGTAGAGTGTCCACCTTCAATAGATATCTTTATCATTGATGATGATAATGGAGGTTTAAGATTTGATACTTCATTCTTATCAAATCAAATTCTCAATCTACCCACAAGTGAGACATTACTTGAAGGGTGAGGGAGAGCTTTTTTGTCTCAAGGTTTAGGTAGCACCAAGTGAGCACTGGTGGTGGCATAATCAGTTTCCTAGATACCTTCCACCAACCATGAGAGGGCTCATCTAGAGCTATGTGAGAAGATAGGGAGTGAACCTCTCCAAGGGATACATCTTAACACTAGCAAGTCGGTCTATTATCTTCCTTTCATTGTTACTCAGTTGGACATTCTCTTCTCCATTTCTTCTGAAACATGTTTTTTGTTTTCTTAACAAATTTTATTCATTCTTTTATTTCCTAGTTTGTTCTAATTCCTTTCTATCCATCCCTATCCACTCAATAAATGATTTTCAATGATTTTTCTTTTATTAAGCCAAGATTCTAAAATGATGTATAGCAAATGTAGTCTGATTATAGCGCTTATTACCCTGCTAGCACCTTAAATAGCTCTCTCCACTGCAGCAAGCAGATTTTAGACAACATAGAAGGGCAGCAGATAAGATATCAATCCAACAAGAAAATGATAGCAGCATCAATAATGGGATGGTTGTCTTTTCTATAAATTTTTTAACCTTTAGTTGCCTTGTTCATGTGAAACCTAACCTTAGAACCTTGGACTAGATTATTTACTATACCTTCTATAAAATTTCCCCCAACTTCTATATAAACACCAATGTATCTCATTAATTCACACAAATCAATGAAATTGGTTTTTTTTTCCCACTTTGATTCTTCTATTTTGTTTGTCTTTTTATCTAAATTTTGGAATGTTGATAAATGTATGAGTTCACAAACTAGGGGCATGGTCCTTCAGTTTGTGGAAATTGTGTGGCAAATGGTTGTCGCCCCTACATGCTAGGGGCATTTAGCTGTCTCTATAGTTGGAACCTATAATTAGATGTTTGATTTTGAGATTTCTAGGAATTGCATTCCTTAGGGGAGGGGAAATAAAAGACTCTATTAGGTGGCAAATAAGGTATAGGTTTTTTTTGAATGATTTTTATTATTGATCAATGATAGTGTTTATGGCTAGGGGCATTGGAGCTACCCTATTGGTTACAAATGATGATGTCGTTGCTTGGGTGTGGATACCATGATAGTTATATATATATATATACATATACGTGTGGGAGTGGGGTGTAAGATGGAAACATTTGTCAAAACTTGGATTGCTTTCTGTAATATTCTACTTTGTTGTTTTGGATGTAGTGTTTTGCTAAAATGAATCTCCTTTATGTGGCTTTTCTTGTAATGAATGTCATGATTCTGAAGTTGTTATGTAACTAAACTTTGTAGGTCAAATTATGTGTGCTTAATGTTAGATTAGTATTGTTTATGTAACTACATGTATGATGTTTTCAAGTCAACTTGGTTAATGGTTAAATAAGGCATGACCACCATTACGAATTTCTATTTTAAGATTGGAATTTTAATTATTGTCAATCCGGTGATTTGTTCATTAGAGCGTGACACGTTCTCTATAGGTTCATCTCCTGTGGACATCATCCTTTGAGTGTGACAACATATGGGTGCAAGTAGCTTTTGGTGATTGTAGTAGAGGCAAGGACAACATCGACAACCTTCAAAGTGTCAAGCAATCGTATAGTCTCATTCATCATTGAAGTTATAACATTTAGGGTTTCGGTGGAGGTGTAGGCATCTAACTGAACAACTTGCATGGGAAGTCTTCTACCAAGAGCTGACCACCACTAAGGTGGGGGCATTGGAGTAGGTTTCTACAAGGGATCATCGATGCTACACTTCATTCCATAAGAAGGGAAAAGATGGTAGCGATCATCGTAGGGTAGTGTTATTTATTTTTCTTCCCTATTAATCATGACTTACTTTGTAAAGTTAACAATAGCTGGTTAGTAGTACAATTAGTAGAGTTATGAGAGATTAGTGTTTACATGTTTATGTTTTATGTTTGAAAAGTTGAGTTGTTGATTTTTAAAGGCACATACTCCAAGTTTTTGTTGCTTTTAAATGTATTGCATTATTTGGTTATCTCCTAAGTGCATATTGGCTATTGTCCACTATCTTTTCTTTTCTTCTTTCACACTCAACTTGAGTATTTTCTTGATTGTTGTGGAATATGACCCATATCTATCATTACTTTACAATGGTTTTTGATAATGCGATAAGATCAAGAAACATTTGATTAGCCAACCACACTTTAGCCACATTTTAATATATGCACACACTTATACACTCACATGCATCCACACTTAAAGATAATCAAGAGGCCAACTTCAGTTATGTGTATTAGGGTGCCTAACACCTACCCAATCCAACCTAAAGTATTTACTTATAACCTCAAATTTATAGACTCAACATTATTCTTGCATTTAGGAGATAGACACTCCTCATTTAGATTTCCCTAGCTTTTCCGCTAAATATTCTAGGTGGTGACACTTAACCCTTTTCCTTTTCTTTTTGATATTTTCTTCGCTATAATCGAAAAGATAAAAGCACATAGGTCGTGGAGTATTATGCCTAATCTATAAAAATAATTTTACAACTAGGGAAGAAAATTCATTAATACTAAGTCATATCCATGGGTTAGACAAGTATACATCTTATTTCTCTATCCCCTTTAAAAGTATGCATACCTATATGACTTAATGACTATTGTTTTGTTAGGATTCTTCAATAGAATTTGATGGCCAATTGGCGTTACCTTTGAAATCTCCTTTGGTTTAGCAAAGGGTTGTTGATACTTTTGAAGTAGTGTCTTATTTTCAGGTGTCAAACATGCATCTTTCCTAAATTGCATACCATCCAACACCTCCCCTTGAATCAAAGCCATATAGGCAATGCACTTAGTCATTTTGGACTACTCTACTACACTTGCAACCTAAAGTTCTTTAGGACTCCCTTTCCACATTGCATCCTACTTTTGTACAAGAATTTATAGGTTATCTCCTTAAAATTCATAATAACGTCTTCTTTTATTTGTAACCAATGTATGCAAACAATGATGTCACTACCACTTAAAGGAACCACATACAAGTCTAGATTTATCAAAATTCCCTACATGTAAACTTTGGTATTAAGACAATGCCCTTTGCACTTGACAAATTTGCCAAAAGCAAGCATCCCTTCCTAGCATTCACTAGTAATTTAAATGCTTTCACCAAATTCTTATCAACAAAATTGTGCATGCTACCAAGATGTATCAATACTACTATTTGTTTTCCTACACAGCTTACCATCAGCCAAATGACATCTAGGCAATTATCCCCAATCAAAGCATGCAAAGAGATAAAAGGATGATTTACCCCAATGTATTCCACCACCACAACTTCCTTGGTTTCTTCTTCTTCTTCTTCATATAAAGGAGATTTCTGTATCAAAAACAACCACTTCATGCAATGTCCCTTATGGAATTTTTATCATATCAAAAACATAGTCCAATCCCACAATTGTTTTTCTTCAAGGGTAAGTCCAGTAAAATTGGATTGCCTTCGAGATGCCCCTTAAATCTTAAGGCCCTTTATTATGGAAACCACTATTGGAGGTGCACTTCTTTGACCATAGATAAATGTGCCTCTAACCCCCCCTACAAACACCACCTTCACATCCAATTGAGACTCCTAGAATCAAACCAAAGAGAGTCATAGCCAGATCTAATGGCTGGAAAAGCTTTACATTAAGTTGAATTTCCTCTGTCAACCATCCAACAAAGCATGATACCATGATTGATTCAAAGAGGCCCAACACTCTAGCGGATAGGGCATCAAACTTGTTTAGATACTTTGTGATCATCCCCTTTTGTTGTAACAAAGACAATTCTTATTATTAATCACTCAAAGGATTCTCTTTACATCTAGCAAGGAGTTCTTCGACAAATCTTCTTTCCCATCCATTTATTACATTACTCTGATACTCGATATTCACCCAACCCATCACAAGGGTCAAAATTATCATTAATTTCTTCATTTTTAATTGTTATGCATTCTCAGAATCTCAATACCTGAAATTCTTCTTTTACGAATCTCAAAGTTATCTAATATTATTTACTTGTTGATCCTTGGCATCTCCATTCATCATATGATCTAATTTATAGAGAAAAACCTTAAGTTAGGAAAGCATCATGCAAATTCACTGAGAAAATATGTAAAAAGAATTAGTCAGTAACGGAGAGAGGACAACTAAAGATCAAAGTGCTATTCATGATTCCTTTTCACGAGTACTACATACAACAACTGACCGAATCCCAGAACACACGATCACGTCACATGGGACACACGCAAAAGATTATAAAACTCTGGAAGAAAAGCAAGCATACCAACTTGCGATCATTCTCATCACGCATGCCCCACAAACGATTCTTAATAGCTCGATTAAGAACACACGTCCAAATGGGTATCGTCTTCGACATGCTATCTGGAAATTTCTTCCCTCTCCTGGTGGAGTCTACAATTACGCATCCACCTCTCTGTCCTACGCACCACCATGGCAAATGGGAAAATAAATGAAGAAAAACAAATTTCTCAGAAAGAAATCGTACTTATTTGGCAAAAAAGAACGCACCTGCGAGGTTGGCGACATGGAGGTTGAGTCGGGCGATGCTGAAGGAGAGATTGTTGGTGTGACCGTCGGTAGACTTGAAGTAGCAGGTGGAGTGGAACTTGGACGAGTACCAGAGCCCACAGCGAAGGTTGGCTAGTAGGGGAAGGTCGGGCCACAGGTTGGCGATGTCGGAGACGAAGATGGAGTCCTCGTAGATGGAGCGGAGGGCGTTGTAGATGGAGTTCTCCCTCTTCTTAATACTCCTGCAAGTCTTGTAGATGTTTCTCCTCCTCGCGTCTTCCTCCTCCATCATCATCGTTAAAGAGGGAATGGGATTCCTAGAAGACGAGAGAAATCGGGATCGAGGTGGAGGGAGCGAAAACGAGGGAATGAAAGGAACGGAAGACGACGAAAAAGCTCGGGGCTCTGTATTCGGATTGTCAAATGGGCTGCAATGATAACAATACCTGAAACCCGGGTACATACAAAGCAATTTTTATTCGCCAGAAAAGTTTTGAAATTTTACGTAAGGTAAACATAATTAATAGCAAAAAATAAATAATTCAAATCTGGAATGTTTGTGATGAAATTCTTGATGTGATAATATTACAATATTATATAGTGAGTTGAAAGTACGGTGGATTTACTTTTAAAAAAAAATTACATAATTTATAATATAAGTATTTTAATATAATTTTTAGTATAAAATATTAAATTTATTTGATAAATATTATTATAGACTATTATGGTGTCAGTAAAAAATAAAAATACATGATACAAAATGTTTAAACAAACAAGGATTTATTGATTTTATCACTAAATGAAATCTAATATTTTTTTAACGTGGAATTTTTATATTTTAAAATTTATATTATTTTTAAATGAAATAAAGATGTTTATACCACTTTTGATAATTTGACGAAGATTTTAAATCAATTGCTTTGTTGGAAAAGAAGTAAATAGTGGTGAACATGTTAAATTTTAACTTAAATTAACTAACTATTGAAAAGTATTACTAATTCTAAATCAATACAATGTTTTAGTACAACTTTTTCAACAGGTAATCAAGTTTGTAGGACGAAAAGGTTTTACAAAAGAAGGCCATCAGCAACTACGAACTTGACTGAGGTATTAGTCACTAGATTTTTCCTTCCTCAAATCTCAAAGCTCGTTCTTTGTAGTTGGAGAAGTAGAAGTAAACCTCCACACGCTCCAACTGGCGAAGCCTACTTCTCATTAACTCCTTTTGTAATTGGTAAATACCTTCATCAATGCCCAAAATATATGCCCTAATTTTAGAAATTATTTTCACATCCTTCATGTTGTTGCCACAGTTATGCTTCAATGACCAAATTTTTTGCTTATTTGTCATTATTGTCGCATTTTTAGCTTGGTTATTTGCTTTTATGTTACTTTTACATAATAAACAGTAACATTCACATTATTTAGGTTTTTTTTTTTACACCTTTTTGAATTCCACCCACATGAACAGTCCTATTTCAGTTTCATCTAATGTACCATTGAACATTCATCCAATTAGCAACTTACATTACTTAAATCATGCCTAACTAGAATATTTCCCTTTTTATGCCCAATTTAGGTTAAACTAACCAACTTATAATTTTCTACATTGTAGAATTGAGACTATTTAAGAGGGGGGTGAATTAAGTCATATACCTTTTTTGCTAAATAAGTTATTTGAATTTTAACTGCTTAGTAAATTTATGAAAATAGATATAAAATGACACAAGATATTTTTATAGTAATTCTCCAACCTTGGGTACTCTACCCCTTAAGCCTCACTTAAGAGTTCACTATCCTTTAGAGTTTATGGTTCACTCTACAATCTATTGTTTATAACTCTATTTAAAATACTAACTTTAACAAGTACCAACTTCATAAAGTTAACTCCTATCTTAATGCAATCTCATCAAGTTAACTCTAAATACTACGTAACCTTGTAATGTTTGCACCAGAACACTTTGAAGGTTCCTATCCTTCAGTGTTCTCTTCCACAATAACCTTGTAGAATAAGTTCTTAATAAAAACAATTGAACCCCAAAGAAAAACTTAAACAATTAAACTATAAAAAGAATCAAACCATTTTTCTCTCAAATCTTATGCAACTCCTTTTTCAGATCTTCAAAAGCTCCTTAGTCACTGTACCCTCTCTTTTATCTGGCTATCACTTAGAAGCCCACAAGGTTCTACTAGCAGGGCTAGTGGACGGGTCGAGATACAAAGAATCGAAAGATAATTGTAAGAGTGCATTGCCACATGGGGCAAATGGCTTGTGATATGGAGTCGCCACCTTATTTTTGCGAAGAAAATAAGGAAAACTATATGGGGAAGGATTCATCCACTATTAAAAGGGTAAAAGCACAAAAACATAAAACAACAACATAAAGCAGCATAAAAACAAATGACTTCTGCGAAAATAAGAGAAACTGGATAAGGAACTCAAGGTACTGTTGGGAAAGGTGTTAGGCACCCCTAGACAGCCTAGATAGTCCCGGCCTCTCTCTGACTCTAAAAAGAGAACGCGATACTAATCAGCCTAGCCTAAGTCGGCAAGGATTCATGCCAACGGCCTCATCTTGGAGGATTCATTAGGGCATTGGGAGGAGTAGCCTTACTCCTTCCGGTAAAACAAGTGGGAAACCTCCAGTGTGAGGATTCACACAAGATCCAGTGGGAAGAGGGGGAGAGGTAAAAGGTACGACAGCCACCGCTATAGAACATTAGCTGAAGAGCTGAAGGTCTGGTGAGCCTACTGGGTCTGGGGCCAGCTTCCACCTGGCATGCCGCCTCTCTTTCCAAGTACAAGGATTCATGCACCCAATCCGGCCGAAGTCAGCAAGGATTCATGCCTACGACCTCAACTTGGAGGATTCACCAAGGCATTGAGAAGTGTAGCCTTACTCCTCACGGTAAAATGGGAAACGCTTGAGTGCAAGGACTCATGCACCTGGCCCAGCTTGAGTCGGCAAAGATTCATGTCGACGGCCTCATCTTGAAGGATTCACCAGGGCATCGGGAAGAGTAGCCTTACTCCTCCCGGTAAAACAAGCGGGAAACCATAAAACACGTCGACGTAAGGATGCATGCGAGATCCGATGGGAGAAGAGAAAGGATAAGGACACAGCAGCTACCACTATAGACCTTTGGCTAAAGAGTTGAAGGTCTGGTGAGACTGCCAGTCAGCCTACAGGACATTCGGGTATGGGGCCGAATGTACGCCCCATACGCCGCCTCTCCTTTCGGGTGCAAGGATTCATGCACCCAGTCCCAAAAGACAGGAGAGGCGGGAAACCTTTGGGGAGACAGTCATCTGTATGCAGAGACGACATATCTGACAATGGCTTAGCGTTTACAATAAAAGAAGCACAGGAAAGTAGTATAACTGTTAAACGCGTAAAGAAACATGAGTTTTCATATGAAAACCCAGAAAATGAACCATGACGAAACTGATCTCGACCCGTGCCTGAGAGGATTCACCTGACGAGGAGGATGGATGCCGGTACCTTCGAAAGCATATCCAAAGGAATGATCCTGGGAATATCCTTTGACCTTTCCCCATGCATGGGGAAGGTCTAGTCCGATCATGGTTACGAGATGCATGAGGCTAATGAAGGATATTATGGCGAGGGAGAGGAGGCCATCCTCCATGGCGTGCGCAGCATTGCGTGGCCCCAGGGAGGGGCTCCTCTTACCGGAAGAGTAGAAGGTTTACCTGCAAGGGGAAGCTAGTGATGGTTAGGAAGTCCTTACTCTGGTCAGCATGCCTAAGAGTCCTTCGTCCTTCGTTGGGTTCGAAAGGGAGTCCTCAGCGAAAACCTCGAAAAGCTCTCTTCTAAAAACTCCAAAAAAAGCCTTTCTTCACAACCATTTCTACAACTTATGCAAGCATCGACTGTAGCTAAAAATGGCCTTCCTAAAATAATTATAGCTTGATCTTGATTTATATTTGAAGCATTTGTTTCCATTACAATAAAATCAATAGGGTAGACAAATTCCATAATCCTTACTAAAATATCTTCCACTTTTCCTAAAGGTATTCTTATGGATTTATCTACTAGCTGAATAATTATTCTAGTAGATTTGATATTATCCAATTTTAACTTCTCATAAACAGAATTAGGCATGACATTAATTCTAGCTCCTAAGTCTATTAACACTATATTAAAATAACAATCTCCTATATAATAGGAAATAATGGGAGTTCTCGGATCATTTAATTTTTCAGGTACAGGATTAATTAATAGAGAGTAAAGAACAACACCAATTGCAAGAAATTAAGCAATCCCTGGCAACAGCGCCAAAAACTTGTTTCGAATATTTTGCAATCACCCTTTTTGATAATATATGTGTTCAAAATATTTTAATTTCACTGCAATTGCATGGATTCAAATGTAGTTAGTGTGCAAGTATAGGTTTTTCCACAGAGATTAGTTTTGCTTAGTGTTTAGCTAAATTGGTGTATTCAATTAATGTAACAAGTAATTATATTTCTTTTAAGCAATGTCACAGTTACTCTATTCCAATTAACTGTTAGGATGCTCTTTAAATACCTATTGCATTGTACCTTCTAGAGAATTTTTCATTAACTTTAATTTCTTCACCACTTAGAATATTTTGATTTTAAAAGTAGTCTTTTAGTAAATGATTTGAATTTTACACTAAAAGACTCTATCTAGTGAGTTTTGCTTCCAAATATTTAATTCTTCTTAAGTTTTAACATTATATAGTTCAGTTTGCATAAAATTTGTCGTTTTATGCAGAGAGAGCACTTAACCCTCAAGGTAGCTCGTGGGTAAACGTCTTCACTCTCGAACTTACTCAAGGGTTGTGTGATAATTGTGAGTTTCAGATGTTTAAATTGTACGATTCAAATTAGCTCAAACTTCTAAGAGTTGAATGCTTATATTTTTGATCTTTTTAAATATTTTAAAACACCACAAAGCACACAATGCATGAAACACAATACAATACGAATAACTTGTAAAATTAAAATACAACATTCAACATTACAGTAAACCTAAAAATATTATCTAAATATCGTAACTGAGTTGATAAAGTGGGTGTTTGTAAATTTGAGTGTAAATATAAAGGAAAAGTAAAAATAAAGAAAATGAAAAAGGAAAGAACACATAATGCTTCACTGTAATTCCTCCCTTTGAAACTTGCTCAGACTGAGAACTTCTCTTTGTGTTTACTTTCAGTCTACCAAGTCGTCAATCTGGCAGGCCTTCCTTTTGACCTTGAAATGAGATTTTGGGTGCCACTCTGCAATTACACCAAGGAACAGAGGAGGAAGCAACTGACGTCGAGAGTTTCTCCTCAAGGATATGCTCAGATTGAGAAAAGAACAGCAAACACACTATGTGAGTGATTGGAAAAGAGGAGGTTGTCAATCTCCTCTTGAAAGAAATGAATGGATGAAAGGTGGAAGAGGAGAAGATGGAAAGTGCCTTGTGAATGGTGATTTGAGGAAGAAGAGGGGGGGGCTTAGTTTCATAGCTAAGGGATTGTTTTATAGATGAGAGGAGTGGTAGTTCACGAGCTAGCAGTTAACAAGGACGTGGTGCATGTCTTGACGTGTGAGATCATTCCATGCAAGCCCACTTCTTTAGCCTATCCGTCCACGTTCTCCATAGTTGAGCTATAGCTAAATTAGTGTTCAATTCTACTCTTATACAAACTTCCCTACAATTGCTCATCGAATTTCCTTACAAATACTTAAGAAATACCTTTCGTGAAACACATTATATTACAGGAGAAATAATTCATAACATTTAAACTTTAAATTTAATTGCAATCACTATTACATCAGTGAAATTCATCGCATAGAACAAGCAAGGTACAGGCTTGAGGGTTATCCAGTTTACCCTCACGATAGTTTGTGGGTAAACAGCTTAACTCTCACAATAGTCCGTGGGTAAATAGCTTAACCCTCAGACGCTGCACTTAAACATAAATCATGATTTTTCTCTATGAATTAATCATTTTATCAGCAACCTAAAGAGTCACTTACCAATCATTCATTCCCTTTTTTAGTAGGTAATCACCATGAACATAATTCACGACTTAAAACTTAATTCATGCATCATTAAAGGGAATAAACACGTATAATGCTCAAAAGTATAGTTAACCTTGTAATCATCATAATTCAATGCAGAATGCAACTAAAATTTGTTAAAATGCATGAATTAATATCAATAAAATGCACACTTTTGAGTCTGAACAATTATCCACTCCACTGGCTTCAGTAGGCTACTCAATAGTAAATTTTGTTTACCCTAGATTTCCTTCAATCGAGTAAAGACTAGGAGGACTATCAATAGTCCCTCCTTCCTATTCTTCTTCCTTAGAGGAGATAATCTCCTCTATTGGGGCGTGCTTTAATATACAAACACACATAAAAAAAAGTTAAAACTAAAAAACAAAGGGGACTTATAAACACAAAAACTAAAAGAGAAGTTAATTTAATTTGTACCTGACCCTCTTCTGAAGCGAAATGTATTGCTTCACGAATGGTCTAGTCCACCCCTTCAATATCCTGGAGGTCCATAAATGGAACAACTACTCCAACAATAGGTCTTTCCTCTTGAAATTAAAAATTAAACACAAATGAGATATGAACATTTAAATTACTTAAAAATGGAGATTAAAGTCAAACTAAAATCCTAAGTTTACTTAAAATTCCATCTGAATCTCAGTCTCTTCAATAGGAGGAGTCTCCTTAGGGATTGATTTATTTGGGGAAGGAGGAAGTGTCTTCTTGTGTTGATGAAGATATTCACCTAGGGTGAGATCATCATCACTATTTTCTGACTTTTCTTCCTCTTGTCTGACTGTTGAAACATCTTCCTATCTATACTTATGAGCACTGTTCTTATTTTAATTATATTATTTCTATGCAAAAAGAAAAGAAAAAAATCACATCCTTATCATCATTCTTTATTGATGCATAGCAATTGTATTTAATTTCTGTAGCATTACTTATGCATTTCACATGATTCATCCTATTAAGTTCAATGCATTATTCAGCAAGCATTAATTTCACAATGGGTTGAGTCTTCCTGTTTCATTTGAATTAATACCTTGTTACCTAGTTTTTTTTCTTAAGTGAATCATTTTCCTTCCTTATTACCCTGTTTGAGTGGAGAGATAAACCTATACCGAGTGCCACCATAAAAATGATCATAATATGAAAAAATTTCCATTCTGGTGAGCATTATCCTAAGGTTTCTCTCAAACTTCTCTAAGTTAGAGGTTATGTGAAGGAAGGTAGCAAGGGTATGAGCTTTAATACACCATGGAGTTCATTTGCAAATTAGGTTATGGAGCTATAAGGTGGTGAAATTAATTGATCAAGGGTCATTTATTAATTTTAAGAGTGCAATACTAGTTATGTCATTTACTTTGTGTTATTTTGAAAAATGAAAAAAAGAAAGAAAGGAAAAGGGATTTCATGTTTAAAAAAAAAATGAAAAAAAAAGAAAGAAAAAAAAAAGAGAAAAAAAAGAATTAGAAGAATTCAAGGGATCAATGTCAATATGGGTAGAAAAAGGGAAATATTCGAAGTCACTTGGGATGTGAGAATGAAGTAGCATGATATCATATCAACAAATTAACATTTTGAGTGATGGTGTATTATTGCCTTATCTCTTGTCTACCTACCAAAGCATTTTCCAATATCTTAGAAAGGAAGGGAATATCTTAAATTACCCTCTTTTGTTGGTGAGATGTGTGCCTATCTTAATGATTTAATTCCTAATTGAGAGTAGTAAAGGTGTGAATTCGTCTTACTTACACAAGACAGATGGTTCTCATGAATAAGTGACTTGAAATTTTTATAGCAACAAGTGATCCAAATGATCCTTTAGTTGGTTTTGTTTTCCTTCTCTCTCTCTCTCTCTCTCTCTTTATTTCTTTGGACTTTGTGGATGTATCCACTGAAAACCCTTTGGAGACACAACTCCACCACTAGGGTAACCTAGGGTTTTAAAGGCTTGCTACACCTGCTAAGTGGCCTAACATGGTTTTAGTTAATTTTATTTAGTAATCTTCATTACTTTCATAGTTTTTACAGTCTTATGTTAGTATTTTGCTATAGGACTAGCAAAACTTAAGTATGGGGGACTTGTTCAGACTCAAAAGTGTGTATTTTATGGATATTAATTCATGTGTTTTAATGAGTTTTAGTTACATTTTGCATTAAGTAATGATAATTACAAGGTTAACTATATTTTGAGCATTATGCACATTTATTCATTTTAATGATGAATGAATTAAGTTTTAAGTTGTGAATTATATTTGTGGTGATTACCTACTAAAAAGGGAATGAATGATTGATAATTGACTCTTTAGGTTGTTGATAAAATGATTAATTTATGAAAAAAAATTACAATTTATGTCTAAGTGTAGAGTCCGAGGGTTGAGCTATTAACCCACAAACTTACGTGAGGGTAAACTGGGTTACCCTCGAGCATGTCCCCTACTTATTCTATGCGATGAATTTCATTGATGTAATAGCGATTACAATTATAGTTAAGGTTTAAATATTATGAATTATTTCTTCTATAATGTGATGTGTTAACTGCCACTCATTAAACCTATAAAATACTCTCGTAGCCATGAAACTAACCCCCCCTCTTCTTCCTCAAAGCACCATTCACAAGGTATTTTCCATCTTCTCCATCTTCCACCCACTCACTTCTTCCGAGAGGAGATTGACGACCTCTTCTTCTCCTACCAATTCCTTAGTATATTTGCTTTTCTTTTCTCAACCTAAGTGTATCCTTGAAGGAAAGACCCTCGGTGTCGGCTGCTTCCTTCTCTATTCTTTGGTGTAATTATGGAGTGACGCCCAAAATCTCATTTCAAAGTCAAAAGGAAGGCTTGCCAGATTGACGACCTAGTAGACAAGAAGTAAAGACAAAGAGAAGTTCTCAGCTTGAGCAAGTTTTGAAGAAAGAAATTACAATGAAGCATTAGGTGTTCTTTCCTTTTCCTTTTCCTTTATTTTTACCTTTCTTTTATATTTACACTCAAATTTACAAACACCTATCTTATCAACTTGATAAAGTTTGAATCATTTACTAAAAGACTAATGTTAAAAATCAAAATATTCTAATTGTTGAAGAAATTAAAGTTAATGAAAAAATTCTTTGGAAGGTACAATTTAATAAGTGTTTAAAGAGCATCCTAGCGATTAATTAGAACAAAGCAACTGTGACATTGCTTAAAAGAAATATAATTACTTGTTCCATTAATTGAATACACCAATTTAGCTAAACACCAAGCAAAACTGATCCCTGTGGACAAACCCGTACTTGCACACTAATTACATCTAAATCGTGCACTTGTAGTGAAATTAAAATATTTTGCACACATAATTTTTACAAGAATTTAATCACAAGTGGTGTGTAGGAGTGAAACAATTAGTTGTATCATTTGACAGGTCAAGTGGTGGATAGAGTGGAGATTGGTCTAGAGAAGATGCTATGGTGGTGTTGACCCCCATGCTCAACACCTAAGGGGCTGCCGGGTAAATCACCTAGTAATCCACTGGCATGCCAATACATCACCCCGGTGGCTGGTTCCCCAACTCTTCCTCGGGCAAGGAGGACTCCCCTTCACCCCTTGTGAAGGACTTGGCGAAAAAGCATGACTGCTGGCTCACAAGTAGCCGGTAGCCAACCTGTAAGTACTTGGTAGCATGCTTACCACCCACCAAAGGAGAGAAGAATGACCGGCAGTATCACACCCAGGATAGAACTCCCACTACCACTTGGCCATTCTCTGTGACAGGTGCATTGGCCAAACAGAACTTTTGTGAATATAAGGCTTTCCAAGATGGAAGTATCGTTTCCAAGTAGGGTGTAGAGTGAAGCATGTAACGTTACGGTCAGGCATAGAGTAAAGCTCATAAAGTATACAGTTAGGCATAAAGTAAAGTTCATAAGGTTACGACGGCTGTAGGGTAAGGCTCAATACCGCGTCCCCACTCAGCCGAGGCTGAGTTCCTAGGCGAAGTACACGGTCGCTGGGTCATAAGTCGGCACACAATCCCGGCTACCCGTCATGGCCTTTTCCCCCGAACCATGGGCTACACTCCTACCGCATATCGATATCTCTCACCCAATCATCGGCCCATTGGCCACGACCGCCGATTAACACCTGGGTGAAACATTCAAACGAGAATGTAGAGATATAGTGAGATTTAATCACTTAAATCTCGCAATTAATCAATCACGTAAATCACAGGATTGAATTAAAATGTATTCAGATTTACCAACCTCAGATCACCCAATACGGAAGGTAATTTCCTATATAAAGGGCACCTCTGTTCCATGCAAAAGGGGGGATTTTTTTAGATGCTTTGGAGAGAGGGCTTTTTAGAGTTTTCGAGCTTTTCGTCGTTGACCGGAGCGAGGACTTTCGACCACCACTAACTTCTCCTTGCAGGTAAACTCCCTATCCTTCCGGATAGAGGAGCCCCTCCAAGCGGCCACGAAGGCTATGTGTGCCAGGGAGGACAGTCTCCTTCTCCTTCACCGTTATGTCTATCAGTTAGCCTCATGCATTTCACAACCCTGACCGGACTGGACCTTCCCTACACAAGGGAAAAGGTTGAAGGACATGCCCGGGTTTCATTCCTTTAGATACGCTTCTGAAGGTACCGGCATCCACCCTCCTCACCGGGTGAGTCCTCCCAAGATGGGTTGAGATTAGTCCTATCATGGTTTATTTTTCAAGTTTGCATATGGAAACCCATGCTTTTTACGCATTTTACGATTATACTATTGTGTTTTTGAGATATCTTTTTACCGTAAATGCTAAGCTGCCTTTAGACATGTCGTCTCCGCTTACAAATGACCATCTCCCTGAAGGTTTTTACCTCTCCCGTCTTTCTAGACTAGGTGCATGAATCCTTGCACCCGAAAGACGAGGTAGCATACTTGACATACATCTGGCCGCCCCCACCCAGACATTTGGTAGGCAAACGGGCAGACTCACCAGACCTTCAACTCTTCAACCAAAGGTCCGTAGTGGTAGCTACCTCATCCCTATTCGTGTTTACCCACCGGACCTCACATGCATCCTTGCACCGGCAGGTTTTATGTTTTCCTGCTTGTCTCGCCAAGAGTAGTGAGACAACCCTTCCCGATGCCATGGTAAATCCTCCAGGATGAGACCGTTAGCATGCATGCTTGCTGACACCGGCCGAGCCGGGTGTATGAGTCCTTACACCCTGGTGGTTCCCCTTTTACTGGGAGGAGCAAGGCTGCCCTCCTAATGCCCTAGTGAGTCCTTTAGGATAAGACCATCGGCATCCATCCTTGCTGATGCCGATCGAGCTGGGTGTATGAGTCCTTACACCTGAACAGTTCCCCTTTTCTGAGAGGAGTAAGGCTACCCTCTCGATGCCCTGGTGAGTCCTCCAGGATGAGGACATCGGCATGCATCGTTGCCGACGTCGACCGAACTGGGTGCATGAATCCTTGTACCTAGTGAGAGAGGCGGCAGGTTAGGCGGACATCATTCCCCATACCTGATAATCTGACAAGCCAGCCAACAGGCTCACCAGATCTCTGACTCATTAGCCAACAGTTTATAATGGTGACCATTGTGCCTTTTACCTCTCCCCTTTTCTCACCGGATCTTGTGTGATCCTCTCACTAGCAAGTTCCCACTTGTTTTATCAGAAGGAGTAAGGCATACTCCTTCTGATGCCCTAGTGAATCCTCCAGGATGAGGCCGTTGACATGCATCCTTGCCGACTTAGGCCGGGCTGACTATTATTGTGTTCCTTTTTAGAGCCGAAGAGAGGTCAGGATTACTCGGGCTATTTGGGGGTGCCAAACACCTTCCTCTATAGTACCTTGAGTCCCATTTCTAGTTTCTCTTATTTTCATAGAAGTCTTTAAGTTTTATGCTATCGTTCTTTATTTTTGCGCTTTTACCCTTTTGATGGTGGAAGAATCCTTCCCCATTCAGTTTTCCTTATTTTCTTCACAAAAATAAGGTGGCAACTCTATATAATGAGCCATCCACCCTACGTGGTGATGCACTCCTACATTCACCTTTCAATTCTTTGTACCTTGGCCCATCCGCTGGCCTTACCGATAAAACCCCGTGGGCTTCCAAGTGATAACCAGATGAAAGAGAGGGTACAGATTTTTGGCGACTCCGTTGGGGAGACTCGCTGCGTTTTATCAATTAAGTGACTTAAACTCTTGCTCGTACGACTCTTTTATAGTCAACCTTTATATCTTATTTTTTGTTATGATTTTTAGCTTGCTGCATTTGTTAAGTAAAGTCGCTTTCAAATGCATCGAACTACATCACCCTTCTTTGGTTCTCCTTGCAGATTTCCCTTGCAGCCCTTGCGGATCTCCTTGGAGTCCTTTTGGTTGCAGTTCTTCTAGCTACAACCCTTTGCAATCTACTTGCAACACTCCCAAATCTCGCTGGCTCCCCCTATCCAGACCCGCTCACAGACAAAAGCTATGGCCATAGGTTTCATAGTTGCATCCGGGACATCTCCCTCCATCACCACAGCAGCCTCCATGCTGCTGTCTATGGCCTTCGGTCCGCCACCTCCTGTAGTCACCAGGACGAACCTCACTTGACCGATTGTTGTGCTTGCTAGAGTCGCGGATCTGCCCTGGGCTCCTGACCTGTCTATTGCTATGGCGTTCAACGCTCATCTTGGACCCGGTTGAGGGAACTCATCCCCCTCTGCCTACCTCTCTGGCTGATGGAACTCAAGGTGATAGGCCAGTTCCCACGCAGAACACCAGCCCATCTAACCAGTTGCCCTCAAACATGGAGGGCATCGAGGGGGCCAGCACCTACCAACCACCCCGGTTGGGGCACTTCGAGCAGACTCTCCTAGCTTATTAGCTAGTGCACTTCCAACAACAGGGGATTAGCTCAGTAATCCCACCAAGGCCAACTGTCCATGTTCCAAAGATGTCGCACATGGAAGAGTACGATGTGGTCACCACCCCTGTGGCAAGTCAGTTGTTCTAGTCGCCGCTTCCACCGGCCACCGTCACTACTGCCGCTCCACTATCGGACCTATAAGGGCAACTACTTCAGAGGATAGCTGAGCTGGAGGCATCCTTCTAGAACATGAGGCCTGGCCTACCAGGACCCTCTTGCTCATTCCAGAACCTCTATTTCTATCCAAAGGCAATGCTGCCTCCCAACTTCAAGATGCCCGAGCTAGTCAAATACAACGAGCACGACGATCCCCGCGCCCATCTCTAGGCTTACTGCGGCGACATGGCAGCACTGCAGTATGAGGAGAAGCTCCACATCTGGTTGTTTTAGAAATCCCTCTAAGGACCCGCACTATCATGGTACATGTCCTTGGACTTGGCGAACATCTACATCTACGAGCAGCTGGCGTACATGTTCCAGGAATAGTATGTGTACAACTTGGACCTAGCACCCAAGTTGGAGGACCTTTGTAGTCTCCGCCAATGAGAGAACATCAGTGGCTACGTTGGCAGATGGAGGGCCCTAGCATCCCAAATCATGGACAAGCCGACTGAAGAAGATTCCCTGGACATGATTGTGTAGGGTGCCCAGCCATCATTGGCAGTGCTCCTGTGTATTTAGTCATACACCACATTCTCCCAACTGATCAAGGCCAGCAACCACCTAGAAGGATTCCTGAAGTCCGAAAGATTCTTGGCCCTCCCCTTCGGGGCCAACTTAGGGGGACCCTTTCATCCCAGGCCTAGGGAAACAACCAAGGCTTCCGGAGGAACGACAATGGTCGGCTCCAGTCTCAGTGGTAGCAGTTGTGCCCCCACCATATCAGCCGCAGTAGGTGTATGCTCTGACCCAGGAGTACCGCCCACCAACCATCACCTCGGTTCAGCAATTGGTCTACCTGGCCAGGCCGGCCCTGAATTAGCAACCTTGGAGGCCTAGGGCTCCACCACCAGCAGCCGCCCCCGAGCCACCGGCTCCCCAACAACAGTAGGCGACCGCCCCAGGATCTTCTCACCGAAGGAACCAGGGGATAAACAGGGGCCAGACAGGCGCTAACCAACAGTGCCCCACCTAGCACCAGCTGCAGCAACAATGCCAACCACCCATGTAGGTGTAGCAGCCGAGCGTCATAGAGTACACGTTGCTCTCAAAGCCACTAAGCCATGTATTCCACAGGGTGCATACGCTACTCACACTCCCCCTGTCAAGCCACCCCGGGCCGTTCTTCCCCATTGGTACAACTCGCAGCAGTATTGCGAGTAACACTGCTCTACTGGCCACTGACTGACCACCCAGGACGCTAAGGTAGGCAATCTAGCACCTCATCGACTCAGGAACCATCAAGCTTCAACAGCCTCCCACATCTCCCAAGTCGAGCTAGTAGACCTTCCCAAACCATGGGGAGAACTCGCAGGTGAACACCATCCTCCCGGATTCAAGGAACAGGAGGCGGCATCTGCTTGAAGATTTTCGGCCTATTCAGCTGGCGTCTACGTATTCAACCAGACAAGGATAGGGGACAAGGTGATCCCACCCTTTTACATGACCACTGGAAGTTGTACTCCCCTAGCTGAACCCTGTCGACCTCATCCGTCCAACTAGGAACCCACCGATGCTCGAGGAGCTCCAACCATACCATCGGCAACTCCACTCCTCCATCCTCACTATCCACAACACCCGGAGGAGAAGAAGGTCTTCATGACCTGTAGCACAACAAGGGTCATCCCTATCTTTCGAAAAGCCCTTTGTTTGGGTGGTGCCTGTGGCCACCTCGGTGAGCCGTATGACGTTGTAGCAACCCCCGTTCTCAAGGGTGTCAGGCGCTGGGATAGCCGTCCCGACCCGACCCAAGGTGATCCTTTACTCACCGGCCACCCCAATCAAAGCGGCCGTCCCTACAGCAACCCTGGTCCCCATGGTCCCGATGGCCAATCACCCTCAATCGGCCAATGCACCTGCTCGTGCAATCACCTTAGCAGTTGCAACCCCAGCACCACTCCAGGCACACCCAGCTAGCCAGCCATTCTCGCCCTTGACAGTGCCGTCTGCTCCAACCGCATCCACATCTTAGCAGCTTAAGGGCAAGGAGGCAGTCATCTCTCCAGCTCCATCCCCACTCTAATAGCAGCAGCCGTCCACATGCACGGCTATAACAAGGTCCGACTAGGTATATCAATCGAAGCCATGCCAGATTGGGATCTCCATCTCGAGAGTGCCAAGCCAGCCATCGTCCAGTAGTCAGCCACCTGCTCCACCAGCCGCCACCTCACCAACACCGGCCATCACTTCTCTACCGCCCACAGACTTGTTAGTCCAACTATGGGGAATACGGGCAGACATCTCGTTGTGGGATCTCCTCCGGTCATCCATCGAACACCGGGAAACCCTCCTCAAGGCACTGCAAGTGGCCAAAGTGAACCAAGCTCTTACTCCCAGTGCCATAGAGGGGATGGTGGCAACAGCGATAGTCCCATCCTTCGTCTACTTCTCAGACTTGGACCTCTCGCCTGCTAGGACTGATCACAATTTATCCTTGTACATCCAGGTGTAGTACAAGGACCTGTGCATCCCCATGGTCATGATCGATGACGGATCTAGGCTAAACTTGTGCCCACTACAGGTCATGCACAAGTTGGGGATCAAGGAGGAGGACTTGCTTCCTATGGACCGGGTGATGAGAGGGTTCAACGGCACTCTCCATGAAGCTATAAGTGAAATCATCCTTCCCCTCGTGGTCAGACCGACAGGCTTCGAAATTTCGATACATGTGGTGGACATCCTGCCAAGCTACAACCTCATTTTGGGCCACCCTTTCCTCCACCAAAACTCCATTATACCTTCCACCCTCCACTGGATGCTCAAATTCCTGTGGAAGGGGGAAGTCATTGTTATACTGGTGGAAAATTACCATCATCTGAGACAGTCCATGGCTGCGATAGCGTCCACCAGGTCGCAATACCTAGCACTGAAGTTGGCTGCCACCTCCTCAACATCTAACCTCCAGAACCGTGTCGCCTTTGACTATCTGTCCAAGCGCATGGAGCCTGTGGAGAGTGCCCCACAGCCAGACTAGGAGCCAAAAGATGGTCTGCTATGCTTGTTTGGAAAGTCTCTAGCAAGCAATGAAGAACCAACCCTTTACCAACCTCCCCCACCGTCGTCCATCCAGCGGGGAGGGACTCTGGAAATGGACGCTGCGTCTGACTGGTTTGTATAGGGAAAGGGGTCAACAAGGTGCACTCCTTCCCCCTCTCCTTCAACTTAGCAGCGCGACACCCACCTAATGACCTAGGTGGGAACTTTCCAGGCTTGTAGGTCATCTAACACAAGAGACAAGCCTAGCGGCTTCTGAGTGACTCATGCCGGAACCCGTGCCTTCAACAATAGGGCTTGGCATCCCACACAAAAGTGTGTTGGCAGCTGTGTCTTCAGTAGCCACCAACTCGGCAATCCGATCGAGTCGGCCAAGGCTTGGCCATCATACCTAGTCTCTCACCCAGCACAAATTAGAGCTGGGAACCATCCAGGTGCCGATCCCATCATCCAGCCACTAACCTTCAGTAGGGGTGCCGCGCAATGGAGCCGGGTCAGCTAGCCTACTCAGTCTCAGTGGCATCCTCCATAAATAGAGTGCCGACCAACATCATGGAGAAGAACTAGGGTATTTTGCCCCTCCCCCACCACACTCACCCAGACAGGTGAACATGACCAACCCATCGCGTCCTCGTCCAAGACTCTCCCTAGCTTCTACCTCCTGGCAAGCCGACCATCGGCCCGTGCACTCAGCATTCCAAACGTCCCACCAAAAGAGCAGCGTCTCGAGGTAGACCTAGGGGCATTCCACCCCACCCCCTTTTCATGTGTTGGGTAGCTAGAGCAGCAGACGAAGTTCGATGGCCTCACACCTCAGGTAGGCGAACGCAACAAACCTATTGCCTTGTCCTCCAGGGCCTTCCCTGGTTTCTGCCTCATTCTGAACTAGCCGCCAATGTATCCACCCTACCCTCTGCCAGGAGACTGAGGAGTTCCCACCAGAAGCCACCACGCAGGACAGACGTACGTTGGCTAAGCTAACAGCCAGCTACATCTTCAACGAGGGACAACTATACAAGTGTTCTTACAACCAAACTCTTCTCTGGTGTGTTAATCGGCCTGAGGCACATACCGTTATGCAGGAAATCCATGAAGGTGTTTGCGGATCCCACATGAACAGGATCCTCCTAGCTAAGAAAATCATGCTACAAGGCTACTACTCGACTACAATGGAGGTAGACTGCATAGCCTACGTCTGTCATTGTCACCAATGCCAGATTCATGAAAATCTCATCCACATGCCCCCAAAAGAATTATACAACATGGCCTCCCCTTGGCCATTTTCTATGTGGGCCTTGGATGTGGTGGGTGAAGTCAAGCTGACAACCACCAATGGTCACCAGTACATATTAGTGGCCATAGATTACTTCACTAAGTGGGTGGAAGCAGCATCCTACAAAATTGTTACAACATTTGCCACCTAGAAGTTCCTGCGTAACCACATCATCACTCAATATGGCATGCCCTTCGAGGTGGTAACCGACAACGGGACTAATTTCATGGCCAAGCAAGTCATCGGCTACCTCAAGTAGTGCCACGTCTGCCACCTTAGAGCGTCCCCCTATAGGCCATAGATGAATGGAGCGGTCGAAGCGGCCAACATGACATTGGTCTGAATTCTCAAGAAGATGATCCAGATGCATAAGGACTGGCACAACCATCTCTTGTATGCACTTTGGGCCTACCGGACATCACTGCAAATAGCCACCGGAGCAACGCCATATTCGCTAGTTTACGGGTCAGACGCCATACTGCTGATCAAAGTGGAACTTATGTCCTTGCGCATCCTCAAGGAGGGAATAGACTCTGATGACCAGTGGTCGGAATCATGTCTACTACACCTTGATCTCTTGGACAAGAGCATGTTGAGGGTGTTGCATCACGCCCAGTGCTATCAGTGGAAAATGGCAAGGGCTTATAGAAAGAAGGTTCGTCTCCGGCCCCTCGTGCCAGGAGACTTGGTGCTTCGAGCCGCCTTTCTAGCCGACTCTACTAGGAAGTTCTCCCCAAATTGGCGTGGGCCTTACGTCATCACCAAGGCCCTTAGTAGGGGAGCCACCTTCATCTTCATCGAAGCCGCGCAAGAGGAGTTCGGTCCGGCCAACTTGTCGTAATTGAAAAAGTTCTACCCAAAGACGACAGGAAACACTTTGGCATCCGCCTTTAGACAGGATAATCGCTGATGTCTTCGATCGGCTTTCTGCCAGCTGACCAAGAGGCCAGCCCTTGACAGGTACGTTTCCCTTCCCCCCATAATTCCCTTTCCATGACTCACATGTCGCACCTCGCAAGCATAATAGGCAAGCCCATCCTTCAGCTCAACCCACTGCGTCAGTGCTGGAAAGGAAAGGGGTCAACAAAGCTAGCGACACCATCACCCCCAAGAGTTGGCATGATTTCTAGGTCTCAATCCACTGAAAAATGCCCTTGCCCTCTCCTTCACATCCTCGTGAGCTTTCGGGTCTCCATTCGCTAGAAGCCGCCCTCTAAAACTGGGATGCCGTTAAATGACCCAGCTCCCGTTTGTAGCTTGTTGCCATACTACCAGACAGACTCCACCACCCTATCGGCCCTCAACTGGCATCCACATCATTCATATCTGGAAGCCGTACCCACTACCGACGATGAGAATAATTTACAGCAGCAAGCGGCACATCTGGCTCAAGAAGTGCGATCTAGACTTTAGGACGAACCATCGACCCTAGGAGTGTTACCACATACAACTGGGTTACCATGCTAAAATCTCGAGCACCCAAACTTTTCAACTTTGAAATCGTCAAGATGAAACAGAGTGAGTAATCTAGGTTTGTCCCTATCTCCATGGTTCTTGCTGATTCCCAGCATTTAAAAAAAAATATCGATGGGAGATCACTTTTTCCCTAAGTGAGCATTCAAGTTCCCTCTTTTACCTAGCCCGAGCGCCACTCAACAATGAGGGAGACCTCCAACTACAGGCTCCCTTTAGGTAAGGTATCCCCCTTGGACCCAATCGTGACACCATCAGGTTATTTAGCTTGCCAACAGCACGTGGGGAGGGCTAATAGCATTTTTTTATTCAGATTTTATTTGCATCTTCCATTTTGTAAAGAAAAAAATAGCAAAAGGAAGAAAACAAAAAGAAAATGGAGAAAGAAGTGAAGAAGAAGAAAAGTCAGTGGCTCGCATTCTTCTTTAATGGAAAAAGAAAAGAGGTAAAGGAAAAAAGAAAAGAAAAAGAGAAAAGAAAAAGAAAAGAAAAGTTACTTGTTGCTAAGTCTTGAAAACTCACAAACTCCTGTGTAGGGGAAGGGTAGACTTTAGGATTCCATCGGTTGTTGGCAGTCCTATACCTGGCTTGTTGCGATTGGCCAAGTACTCCCCTCTTTTCAGGGTTAGGCAACTCAACAAAGTCCACCATCACAACCAAGTGTCAGAACCCATTTGCCGACACCCACATCTCCAATTTTCTCTTGTCCTAGGGCTTGACATCCCAACAAAGTCGTCAAAACAGGGCTTGGCATCCCACACACAAGTGTGCCGGCAACTACGTCCTCAGCAGCACTAGGCTTGGCATCCCATTGAAAGTCGCTTCCACCCTTAGGTTCTGATGCCCACGTTTTAGGAACCCACACTATTCTATCCTCTAATCTCTTCACCCTTGAGCGAACTTGTGAGGATGAATCAGCACAGCCATGGGCAAGGGGATAGCCTTTGGATCTCTCCTTTGGAGCTGTCCTTGTCGCATTAGGGTCGCTTCTACTAGACCGAGGAACATCGCCTTTCAGCTCCTCCTATATAAAGGTCCAGCGATCCTTTCTATTGTGAGGTGAGTCACCTTTCATTCCCCGACAGGTTTGGATAGCACCATTGAGCTGGAATAGCCACCTTGCACAAACTTTATCACAAGCAGCCGCTTCAAACCCCCCATCACCTCCTACATGTCTTGATCTCAACCTGTCCAACCTTGGTGGACAGACTTGGCATCCACTGCCTTTATAGCACCAATGGGGCGGAATACATGAGGATGGGCCATGATACAACGTTTCAACACCTTCACACACTCTATTACTCGTGCTCATAGACAAAGGGAGGAGACGACACTTACTCCCCACCTAGGGGTACTAATGTTTGAACAAGGTGTGTAAGTAAAAAAGTGAGTCGGGTAAATCAACTGGCCATCGCTTACTAGGCACGGCTACCCATAGACAACTGACACCTCGGCCACGTCCAAAATCAAGATGCTAACTGTTCTTCACTAGAACGAAGGCGATATCATCGCGCACCACCCAGCTCATGTAGCTAGCCGCCAATATAATGACCCAGCTAAAATGCCGCATCACACAGAGGTAAGACTAATCAACAAAAGAGAGTAGCGTGTCATCCGGTCCCATCAGTTGGCCACTGCTATAGTGACCCAGCTTACGCTGGTAGCCGACATCCCTGTCGCGTCACGACTACCCTCTTCGTCTCACTCCTTCACACTTTATTATCGCGCACACATTCAAATATTCGTACGTGCATCATCCACACAATAAACACATTTTTTCTCTTAAAAATGGAGATTGCATGATTAATAGAATTTTACAATCACAAAAAAGGAAAAAATGCATGGGTACAACAGGTTAGTTAGCATCACTGTCCCTCTGATGCCCGGCTCTCCGCTTGGCCCTCCAGTGCTCCCGCAAGATCTCCTGAGCCTCCATCCATTCTAACTACTCGACCAGCTGGCACTCCCAAGGCGTCTTCCGGTTAGGTGATTGGAAGTGTAAGTTTGACCCCTCTAAGGCATCTTCCGGTTAGGCAACCAGAAGTGTAAGTCCATATCTCCCAAGGCGTCTTTCGGTTAGGTGACCAAAAGTGTAAGTCCATATCCCTTCCAGGCATCTTCTGCATAAGCGATCAGAAGTGTAAGTCCACACTCCTTTGGCAGCTCTCGATTAAGCTATCGGGAGTGTAAGTCTATGCACACTCCATTTCTCATCCACACGAGGTGACGAGGAGCCCTTAGGCAACTCTTGATGAATCCATCAAGAATATAAGTTGAGCCCTCGCAATTCAGAGTGAATCCTCTCTAGACCCCTCTCGACTTCTCTTGAAGCACCTTCCAAGAAAGTCTCTCCCTTTTAATGAGTGACAGATGTTCACAAGGTAGGCTCCTTTGAAGCCTCGCTCTATCCATCACCAACACATGGGGGGGTCATTCAACCCTAGGATGTTGATTTCCTTCCACCAAGGTCATACAACCTCGCCTAAGGATGGGCATTCTATTGACCCCCATGCTCAACACCTAACGAGCTACCAAGTACATCACCCCGACGACCGGTTCCCCAACTCTTCCCCAGGCAAGGAAGACTCCCCTTCGCCCCTTGTGAAAGACTTGGCAGAAGAGCATGGCTACCGACTCACAAGTAGCCGGTAGCCAACCTACAAGTACCTGGTAGCACACCTGCCACCTGCCAAAGGAGAGAAGAATGGCTGGCAGTACCGCGCCCAAGACAAAACTCCCGCTACCACTTAGCAATTCTCTGTGATAGGTGCATCGACTAGACAGAACTTCCATGAATATAAGGCTTTCCAAGACGGAAGTACCGTTTCCAGGCAGGGCGTAGAGTGAAGCCCGTAACGTTATGGTCAGGCGTAGAGTAAAGCCTATAAAGTTTATGGCTGGGCGTAAAGTAAAGTCCATAAGGTTACAACGGTCGTAGCGTAAGGCTCAATACCGCATCCCCACTCGGTCAAGGCTGAGTTCCAAGGTGAAGTACACAGCCGTCGGGTCATAAGTCAGCACACAATCTCGTCTACTCGTCATGGCCTTTTCCCCTGAACCAAAGGCTACGCTCCTACCACATACTGATATCTCTCACCTGGCCATTGGTTGACACCTGGGTGAAACATTCAAATGAGAATGTAGAGATATGGCGAGATTTAACCACTTAAATCTCGTAATTAATCAATCACATAAATCACAGGATTGAATTAAAACGTATCCGGATTTACCAACCTCAAATCACCCAATACGGAAGGTAATTCCCTATATAAAGAGCACCTCTATTCCATGCAAAAAGGGGGATTTTTTTAGATGCTTTGGAGAGAGAGCTTTTGGAGGAGAGCTTTTCAAAGTTTTCGAGCTTTTCACTATGACCCCTCTTAGAACCCACTAAAGGACAAAGGATCTCTTGGTGTGCTAACCGGAGCAAGGACTTTTGACCACCGTCGGCTTCTCCTTGTAGGTAAACTCCCTATACTTCTAGTGAGAGGAGCCCCTCCAGGCAACCATGCAAGGCTACGCACACCAAGGAGGACAATCTCCTTGTCCTTTGCCATTATGTCTATCAATTAACCTCACACATTTAACCATGACCGGATTGGACCTTCCCCACGCAAGGGAAAAGGTCGAAGGACAAGCCCAGGTTTCATTACTTCGGATATGCTTACGAAGGTACTGACATCCACCCTCCCTGCCAGGTGAGTCCTCCTAGGACGGGTCGAGATCAGTCCCATCATGGTTCATTTTTCAGGTTTTCATACGGAAACACTAAGCCACCTTCAGACGTGTCGTCTCCACTTACAGACGATCGTCTCCCTAAAGGTTTCTACCTCTCCCATCTTTCAGGACTGAGTGCATGAATCCTTGCACCTAGAAGATGAGGCAGCATACCGAGCGTACATCCCCCCCCCCCCCACCCACCCAAACGTTCGGTAGGTAGATGGGCAGACTCACCTAACCTTCAACTCTTCAGCCAAAGGTCTGTAGTGGTAGCTGCCTCATCCTTATTCGCGTTTACTTGTCGAACCACACGTGCATCCTCGCACCGATAAGTTTTATGTTTTCCCACTTGTCTCGTTGGGAGGAGTGAGGCAACCCCACCTGATGCCCTGGTAAATCCTCCAAGATGAGGCCGTCGGCATGCATCCTTGTCGACGTCGGTCGAGCTGGGTGTATGAGTCCTTACACCCGAGTGGTTCCCCTTTTACCGAGAGGAGCAAGGCTGCCCTCTTGATGCCCTGGTGAGTCCTCCAAGATGAGGCTATCGGCATGCATCCTTGCCGACGCTAGTCGAGCCAGGTGTATGAGTCCTTACACCTAGATGGTTCCCCTTTTCCGAGAGGAGTAACGCTACCCTCCTGATGCCCTAGTGTGTCCTCTAGGATGAGGTTGTTAGCATCTATCCTAACCGATGCTAGCCAAGCCGAGTGTATGAGTCATTACACCCGGACAGTTCCCCTTTTCTAGGATGAGTAAGGCTACCCTTCCGATGCCCTAGTGAGTCCTCCAGGATGAGGTCGTCGACATGCATCCTTGTCGATGTCAGCCAAACTGGGTGCATGAATCCTTGTACCCAATGAGAGAGGTGGTAGGTTAGCCAGACGCTGGTCCCCATACTCCGCCATCTGACTCATCAGCCAACAGTCTATAATGATGACCGTTGTGCCTTTTACCTCTCCCCTTTTCTCGCCAGATCTTGTGTGAATCCTTGCACTAGCAGGTTCCCACTTATTTTACCTGAAGGAGTAAGGCATACTCCTTTCGATGCCCAAGTGAATCCTAAAGGATGAAGCCGTCGTCATGCATCCTTGCCGACTTAGGCCGAATTGACTATTATTGTGTTACTTTTTAGAGCCGGAAAGAGGTCGGGATTACTCAGGCTGTCTGGGGGTGCCTAACACCTTCCCCAATAGTACCTTGAGTCTCGTGTCCAGTGTCTCTTATTTTCATAGAAGTCTTTAAGTTTTACACTATCGTTCTTTATTTCTGCGTTTTTACCCTTTTGATGGCGGAAGAATCCTTCCCCATCCAGTTTTCCTTATTTTCTTCAAAAAAATAAGGTGATGACTCTGTATAATGAGCCATTCGCCCCACATGGTGATGCACTCCTACATTCACTCTTCAATTCTCTATACCTTGGCCCATCTGCTAGCAGAACCCCGTGGGCTTCCAAGTGATATCCGGATGAAAGAGAGGGTACAGGCTAATTTATACAAAAGCCAGTTGGGATCCCTGCTGTACCCTCTCTTTCATCCGGCTATCACCTGGAAGCCCATGGGTTTCCGTCGGCCCCACCGGTGGATGGACCGAGGTACAGAGAATTGAAAGGTGTTTGTGTGAGCGCATCACCACGTGCGGTTGATGGCTCGTTGAACGGAGTCGCCACCTTATTTTTGGGTAGAAAACAAGGAAAACTGGATGGGAAAGTGTCTTTCCACCATCAAAATGATAAAATCACGGGATTCACATAAACTCGTGTAACATGAGAGAACTGGATACGGGGCTCAGGGTACTGTTGGGGAAGGTGTTAGGCACCCCCAGACAGCCCAGGCATTCCCAACCTCTCTCCGACTCTAAAACGGAAAACATGATAGTCAATCTGGCCACGTATGGCCTTACCATGGAAAACTTTCTAGGGTGTTTAGAGGGATAACCGTATCCCTTCTGATGAAAATAAACGAGAATCAAGTAAACAAATGGGAATTGAACAAAACGGGGATCCATATCGGATCCGGTGGTGAATAGGGGAGAAAAGATGGGTTTTTGGGGAGCTGGCAGCCGGCTACTTGTACCGGTTGACCGGCGGCTGGTCCGCTGTCCTCCCAACCCATTTGCACAGCCATGGGGCCGGTTCCTTGAACCGGCCAGTCGGCAGCTTGCCGGCTGTTTCCCCCTTTCATACGTACCCATGGGGATTTGGGGAAACGAGGGCCGGTTCCTTGAATCGGCCAGCCGGCGGCTTGCCGGCTGTTTCCCCCTTTCTTTTGCACCCATGGGGGTTTTAGGGAAACGGCAGCCGGTTCCTTGAACCGGCCTGCCGACGGCTAGCCGGCTGCTTCCCCCATCCCTTTGCACCCATTGGGGTTTTGGGGAAGTGACAATTGGTTCCTTGAATCGGCCTGCCAGTGGCTAGCCGGCTGCTTCCCCCATCCCTTTGCACCCATGGGGGGTTTTGGGGAAGCGGCAGCCGGTTCCTTGAACCGGCCTGCCGGCAGCTAGCCGGCTGCTTCCCCCATCCCTTTGCACCCATGGGGGTTTTGGGGAAGCGGCAGCCGGTTCCTTGAACTGGCCTGCCGATGGCTAGCCGGCTGCTTCCCCCATCCCTTTGCACCCATGGGGGGTTTTGGGGAAGCAGCAGCCGGTTCCTTGAACCGGCCTGCCGGCGGCTAGCCAACTGCTTCCCCCATCCCTTTGCACCCATGGGGGTTTTGGGGAAGTGGTAGCCGGTGGCTAGCCAGCTGCTTCCCCCATCCCTTTGCACCCATGGGGGTTTTGGGGAAGCGGTAGCCGGTTCCTTGAACCGGCTTGCCAGCAGCTTACGTTTTTCAGAAAAAAAATGGAAACCGTCGGATTGTTCGTTTCGTAAACCCGAACGGCCGCCACCGGCTTCCTTAACGGTGGCGTCATCCCAGGAATCTTTCCGGGCATCGAGAGGGTAGACTTATGCCTCCCGGGAAAGAAACGGGCACTGTCGGGTTGTACATGTTTGAACACCTGAGCAGCCACCACCAACTTCCTTGCCGGCGGCGTCATCCTGGGAATTTTCCAGGATCCCGAAAAAGACATGTGGGGATTGGATAAAAACTTGTAAAGCTTGTTGGGAAACTTTTGAGTTTCCACGTAAAAAGACCTGACAGAAGGGTCGCACGTAAACTGAGCACGACCGGGCCGGGTACATTAACCCGGCTAGGAGGGCGGCCCCCGGTACCTTCAGACGTGTTTCCGAAGGAATGATACCCGGGTCCGTCCCCCCAGCTGTCCCCTTGCACAGGGAAGGCGTTATGCGGTCGGGGCTCGATAAAACGTAGTAAAAAGCATACGTAAAATGATGAGGGTGGAAGGGCCTACCTGTAGGGGCGTCGTCGTCGACGGGGATCGGAAGTCCTCGATCCAGCACAGCGAAAAGGCATCGGGGTCTTGGTGAAAAGGCGTCGTCGGGGATCAGAAGTCCTCACTCCGGAAATTCAAGCCTCTCTTTCCCGAAATTTTCAGCCTCACCTTCCCGGAAATCCAAGCCTCTCTCTCGGAAAATCTCGCCTCCTCCCAGAATTTTCAGCCTGCTTCCCCCCCCCCCCCCCCGTGGTGTAGGGGGCCACCCCTTTTTATAAGGGGTTGCCTTCCTTCTTTAGGGGCACCCGAAGATGGAAGGCGGCGTGATTCCGGCTTGATTACGCGGTCGCGTAATTGGCAGATTTGTGAGATTTACGAGATTAAATCTCGTTGTATTTTCTTGATCAATTCGGCTTGCCTTCTTGGGTAGCCAACCGGCAGCCACTACGTGGCAGGCGGAAGCCGGCTGTTCCCCCAGTCATTTTCACCAAATGTCAGTTTTTGGGGATCTGGGTGCCGCTTCCTTGAAGCGGCTTGCCAGCGGCAAGCCGGCTCCATCCCCCCAACTTTTCACCAAATGTGGTTTTTTGGGGATCCGGGAGCCACTTCCTTGAAGGGGCTTGCCGGCGGCAAGCCGGCTCCACCCCCCCCCCTTTTTAAGCATGGGGTCAACAGAATGCCCCTCCCTAGGCGAGGTTGTATGACTTTTGATGAAGGAAACCGACATCCTAGGGTTGAATGACCCTCCATGCATAGATGGTAGGTTCTGCGATACTTCACGCTTTCGTGAATTATCTATTGTAGGTCGGATAATAGAATCGGGCTTACACCCTTGATCACTTGACCAGGGGATGCCGTATTGCTAGCCGGTTGGTTGCGCGGCAGCCACCTTGTGGGTGCCGGTGGCTAGGTAACAAGGTGGAAAGTGTTCGTGTGTCGTGCCTGAAGGTTGGGCCGTATCTCTCCACGTCTTAGATCTTGGACGGCTAACCATGCGGCAACCACCTTGTGGGAGCCGGCCTCCGGGATGTGATGTGAAGGCTTCACGTGTTTCTTTTCTAAAAGTTGTTGTGAATAGTCACATCATGCTTTTTGTGACATTACTTTTCGTCCAGTTGGTTACGTGGTTGCCGCCTCGTGGGAGGCGGCAACCGGCTGAGGATGTGGTATGTTGCTTTTTCAAAAGCTGCCACCGTCATAGTGGTCATGTCGTACCTTTACGATTTTACTTTCGAACTGGCTATTCATGCGGTTGCCGCCTAGCAGGAGGCGGCAACCGGCTGGTGATATATTTGAAAAAGCTGCAACGGACGCAGTGGATGGTCACATCGTACTTTTGTGATTTTACCCTCGAGTCGGCTGTTCACACGGTTGCCGCCTAGCAGGAGGTGGCAACCGGCTGATGACAATTGAAAAAAGCTGCAACGGACACAGTGAATGGTCATGTTGTACTTTTGTGATTTTACCCTTGAGCCGGTTGTTCACACGGTTGCCGCCTAGCAGGAGGCGGCAACCGGATGAAGGCCTCGCAGGCTCATGTACTTTTCTCAATTTTCGTTTGTCTTTTTCGGTTTTCGTGCAACTTTCTCGGTTACCGTGCCTTGACCGTACCTTTTAAAAGTTGTCAGGAATCGTTTCAACTTTCTTGATTTTTGTGCAACCGGTTTTTGAACCGGTTACCGCTTCCAAACACGAGAAATCCGGGTAACCCATTTTCCTATAAATAGAGGGGAGGTCGTTGGAGATTTTCTCATCCCTCCCTCTCGTTTTCACTTCTCCTTTGAGCTTTCGTTTGGATTTCCTTCCATTTCTCCTTAATTTCTTCCCTTGAGTTTTAATCATCATGCCTCGCACAAAAATTGTTACGGGGCACGTCCGATAATCCGCTTCTGGGTTTGCACGACGATGGTTTGATCTTCTTCCGGCGACTTTGAGGAACATGCCGGCGGGGGAGCTCAACTGTCCTAACTGGGCCGAGTCGGCACGTTTGGCCATTTTCTTTGAATTAACTGGTAATGGCTGCGACGCTACTTCGGCCAAGGCCATGTCTCACTAGTGGTTGGGAGAACGGTGACGGAGCTCTGGTGCTTCTAGCTCACGTGTGCCAGTGGAAGGCGAGGCTTCTACAGAGACTCCCCTTCAAAGCTCGTGGCGCCGAACACGTCGCAAGGCCACCGTGGACTGGCAACAGCGTCTCGCCGGAACTCCATCAGGGCCGTTCGAGATTCCTGATGATGTGGCGTCGGAGGCAGGATCGGTCCGGCTGGCGCTCCCTTGGTATCGAACTCCGACGGGTTCCGAGGAGGAGGCGGCTGACAGCGTGGCTCCCCCAGAAACTGATCAGGATTTAGCATCCCCCGTCGATGGCCACTTGGCCGTCAAGACGGCGTTACATGGGAGGCCGGCCATGTTCGACCGATTGCCGGAGGTGGAGCAGCTATTTGCCAAGCAAGGCTTGCTTCCTTTCTTCCGGGACTTCCGTCGGGTCGAGACCGTCCCCGGCTTGGTGGCCGAGATGTACTCCAACCTATCGGAGGTGGAGTCGCGACTTTATCTGAGCCTTCGGTCGGGGCCGATAGAATTCTCCGACGCGCTTCTGTTCGAGGTGATGGGACTCCGCTTCACCGGTATGGACATTTTCTCCCCCTTGTCGAACATTCCTTGGAGCATCAGTGACATCAATGCGACAGTTGCCACGGATGCCGATTTTGACCAACGGATCGTTAAGGCTCGGGACCTGAACCCGGTCACCCACCTCGTCTCCTTTGTCCTTAACAACACAATCCTCCCGAAAGGGGGGCATTGGGACGAAGTTAGCGTGGCGACTTACCTCGCGACTTTCGTGGTGGTAACGGGTTGCCAGGTGAATTGGGCGGCGGCGGTTCGGCGCCAGATGCGTGGCGTGATTCTCCCGATCCGGTGGCCTCCCAGCCAGTTGCTTTTTGGGGAGGCGATGGTGGAGCTGGCCCACTTCCTCCGCATCTCAACCGGAGGCCGGCAGAGGGTTTCACTCCAAACCCGGCCCATTACATCAGTTGACTTGGGTCGGTATGAGAGGCTCGCCTCCAAGCAGTCCAGCTCGTCATCTAGCGGGTGGTCAACCAGGCGCCGTCCTCCCGCTCCTGCTTCTGCTTCACGGTCTACCGGTGGAGCCTCTCAAAACTCGGATTACTCTGAGGATTTGCGCGCGTCGCTGGACTGTCTCTATGCTCGGGACGAAGTGATCATCCGACTGTTGAGCAGAGAAGATCGGTTGATCCGGCTAGTCGACCGGATAGAGCGGCAGGAGCGAGCTCGTGACCTACGGAGACGGGAGCGCCAGAGAACTGACCCTCGAAGATTTGAGCCCCAGAGGTTCGAACCCTTAGAGTCTTCTGAGGAGGAGTAGTCTATTTGTACCCCGCCCTTTGTAAATGATGAATAATATCTTGACTTTAATGGAAACTTCTCCATAACTTTCTTTTTGAGTGTTCTTCTGAGTTTGTGGGTGAAATTCGGAGTAACGACTCTTAGACCATGTTCGTGCCATGTTGAGAATTTTGGGGGAAACCGGTAGCCGGGTTATATTACCAGCTTGCTAGACCAGCGGCTGGTCTGCTTCCTTCCCGACTTATTTGGGCAGCCATGGGGTTTTGGGGAAACAGGGGTCGATTGCTTGAACCGGTCAGCCGGCGGCTTGCCGGCAGTTTCCCCCTTTCATACGTACCTATGGGGATTTGGGGAAACGGGGGCCGGTTCCTTGAACCGGCCAGCCGGCGGCTTGCCAGCTGTTTCCCTTTTTTCTTTTGCACCCATGGAGGATTTGGGGAAATGGGGGGCCGGTGCCTTGAACCGGCCTACCGGCGGCTAGCCGGCTGCTTCCCCCATCCCTTTGCACCCATGGGGGTTTTGGGGAAGCGGCAGCCAGTTCCTTGAACCGGCCTGCCGACGACTAGCCAGCTGCTTCCCCCATCACTTTGCACCCATGGGGGTATTGGGGAAGCGGCAGCCGGTTCCTTGAACCGGCCTGCCGGCTACTTCCCCCATCCCTTTGCACCTATGGGGGTTTTGGGGAAACGGGGGCCGGTTTCTTGAACCAGTCAGCCGACGGCTTGCCGGCTGTTACCCCCTTCCATGAGCGTCCATGCGCATTTTGGGGAAACGAGGGCCGGGGGCTTGCCGGCTGTTTCCCCCTTTCATGTGCACCCATGGGGGTTTGGGGAAACGGGGGCCGGTTCCTTGAACCAGCCTGCCGGTGGCTTGTCGGCTATTTCCCCCTTCCATGAGTGTCCATGCACGTTTTGGGGAAACGGGGGCCGGTTCCTTGAACCGGCTAGCCGGCTGTTTCCCCCTTCCATGTGCACCCATGGGGGTTTTGGGGAAACGGGGGCCGGCAGCTTGCTAGCTGTTTCCCCCTTCCATGTGCATCCATGGGGGGTTTTGGGGAAATGGGGGCCGGTTCCTTGAACCGGCCAGCCGGCAGCTTACCGACTATTTCCCCCTTCCCTGAGCGTCCATGCGGGTTTTGGTGAAACAGGGGCCGGTTCCTTGAACCGGCCAACCGGTGGCTTGCCGGCTGTTTCCCCCTTCCGTGAGCGTCCATGCGTGTTTTGGGGAAACGGGGGCTGGTTCCTTGAACCGGCTAGCTGGCGGCTTGCCGGCTGTTTCCCCCTTCCATGTGCACCCATGGGGGTTTTGGGGAAATGGGGGCCGGTTCCTTGAACCGGCCAGCCGGTGGCTTGCCGGCTGTTTACCTCTTGCATGTGCATCCATGGGGGGTTTTGGGGAAACGGGGGCCGGTTCCTTGAACCGGCCAGCCGGCGGCTTGCTGGCTGTTTCCCCCTTCCATGAGCGTCGATGCGCATTTTGGGGCAAAAGGGGCCAGTTCCTTGAACCGGCTTGCCGGCTATTTCCCCCTTCCATGTGCACCTATGGGGGTTTTGGGGAAATGGGGGCCAGTTCCTTGAATCGGCCAACCGGTGGCTTGCCGGCTATTTCCCCCTTCCGTGAGCGTCCATGCGTGTTTTGGGGAAACGGGGGCCGGTTCCTTGAACCGGCTAGCCGGCGGCTTGCCGGCTGTTTCCCCCTTCCATGTGCACCCATGGGGGTTTTGGGGAAATGGGGGCCAGTGGCTTGCCAGCTGTTTACCCCTTGCATGTGCATCCATGGGGGGTTTTGTGGAAACGGGGGCCGGTTCCTTGAACCGGCCAGTCGGCGACTTGCCGGCTGTTTCCCCCTTTCATGTGCACCCATGGGGGTTTTGGGGAAACGGGGGCCGGTTCCTTGAACCGGCCAGCCGGCGGCTTGCCGGCTGTTTCCCCCTTCCATGAGCGTCGATGCGCATTTTGGGGCAACAGGGGCCAGTTCCTTGAACCGGCTTGCCGGCTGTTTCCCCCTTCCATGTGCACCTATGGGGGTTTTGGGGAAACGGGGGCCAGTTCCTTGAACCAGCCTGCCAGCGGCTTGCCGGCTGTTTCCCCCTTCCATGTGCATCCATGGGGGGTTTTGGGGAAACGAGGGCCGGTTCCTTGAACCGACCAGCCGACGGCTTTTCGGCTGTTTCCCCCTTCCATGTGCACCCATGGGGGGTTTTTGGGAAACGGGGGCCGGTTCCTTGAACCGGCCAGCCGGCGGCTTGCCGGCTATTTCCCCCTCCATACGCACCCATGGGGGTTTTTGGGAAACGGGGGCCAGTTCCTTGAACCGGCCAGCCGGCGGCTTGCCGGCTGTTTCCCCCTTTCATGTGCACCCATGGGGATTTTGAGGGTGCTGGCAATCGGGTTTCCTTACCGGTTTACCGGTGGCGGGCCAGTTACACACCCGACCCATACGTTTAAGTATGGTTTTCGAGGTATGTTGAGGAATCGATCGTACCTTGATACTGGTGGCAGTGGCCGGTCGTTTTACTTGGCAACCAGTTGATTTTTCTGTGCGTCGTCTCATCTTGCGTGGGTTGTGGTCTGGGCGTCTAACGATTTTAGCTGGCGTGCATGGGTGAACTTTCCTCACCTTTGCCTGGGACAGTTGACATTCTGACTTGGGTTGTGTTGAGGAGTCGAACGTCCTCAGGTAATGGTGTCGGTGGCCGGCTGTTCTTACTTGGCAACTGGTTATTTTGCCTACACGCTTGATTATACATTAGTTCCAAAGGTGGGTAAGGAGTGTTGTCCCTTCCCCTCATACATGAATATCCGTGCCATGTTGTGTAGAAAGGTCGGGACGTTTTCTAGTGACTCCTTTTCTGGTATTTTGTTTCATTGCTTCTGTATACGGGGTTTCAAGCGGGTGCCCGTGATAGAGTTTGTGCAAGGTAGCTGTTCCGACCCAATCATGCTATCTGGACCTACAGGGGAATGAAAGGTGGCTCGCCTCACGTCAAGAGATAACTGCTTGGACATTCACGCATGTGAGTTTGGAAACGTAGTTCCCTTGTCCAGCAGAAGCGACCCTTAGGCGGCAAAGACTAGTCGAGAGGAGAGATCCGAGAGCTATCCTTCTGCCCATAGTCATGCTGATTCATCCTCACTAGTTCACTCTGGGGTTGTAGAAATGTTGGGTAGAATCCTGCGGGTTCTGGAAATGTGGTCATTGGAACCTGGGGGTGGAAGCGACTTTCAGCGAGATGCCAAGCCCAATGTTGACGACTTAGCTAGGATGTCAAGCCCTAGGATAATAGAAAAAGGGAGAAGTGGGTGTCAGCAAATGGGTTCCGGCACCCGATTGTATTGGCGGACTTCGATGGGTTGCTAAGCCCTGAAAGAAGGGAATACTTGGTCAATCGCGACAAGCCGGGTATTGGACTGCCAACAGACAGCGGAAATCTAAGATCTACCCTTCCCTTACACAGGAGTCCATATGCTTTCAGGACTCAGCAACAGGTAACTTTTCCTTTTCTTTTCTTTCTCTCTTTTTTTTTTCTTTTTCTTTTCTCTTTTTTTTTTTTTTTCTTTCTCTTTTCCATTCTATTTTTTTTTTCTTTTTCCTTTCTTTCCCTTTTTTTTTTTCTATTGAAGAAGTATTCTAGCCATTGACTTTTCTTCTTCTCTTTTTTTTTTTGTTCTTCTCTATTACAAAATAGAAGATAAGAAAACTAAATAAAAGAATGCTACTAGCCCTCCCCACATGCTGTTGGCAAGTAAAATAACCCGACGTTGTCGCGGCT
>JAMKPZ010001001.1:0-62895 GCA_024699675.1 Amphibolis antarctica | reverse complement strand
ATGTCGAATTTAAGCAAATTATTGTCTTGTTGAAAGAAGGGTTGAAACTAGTTAGTCAAATCATATATCTCTTTCTTGCTAGGAGCTAACTTATTACCATTTATTGAAAGAAGCATTCCTAGAATCTTTTGCTTTTGGCTATTGGCTTCTCCTTTTAATAAAGTACTTGGGGTCAAGTTTTCTTGATCTATCATCTTATTCATTAGAAGAAAGGCAGTTCACTTTATACCACCATGGACTTCAACCCCAAGTACCCTGTTGACGTGTGTGACTAGATTCCTTCGAATCTTGAAATTGAATTATGTTGCATAAAGAATGAGTATTTTCTACACCAAGAAACCCCTTTCTAAGCATTTGCTCCAATTTGAGTTGAGGTTTTGAGGGTGCCCTCTTTCTAGTCCTTTGCTGCATTGAAAGTTCTTGATCTATTGCTGGGTGGTTCCCAAGAGGTCAAAGGACTTTCCTGTCCATGGCAGATGCACCTTTACTTCAGATTTCCACATTACCTTATCTTTTAGAAGGTTCTAACTTAGAAGGCACATCTTTCTCTCTTCTATCAATACATGACTTCATAGTAACGTTAAGGATTGGCTTTTGCTGGATTTAGTATAGTTGGTTTTAATTGAGTTGCTCAAAACAGTGAAACTTTTTTTGCCATTGAATGATCTATTTATGCTTGAAGAGATGTTGATAATAAAGCAATCTATTTTATTCAGAAGCATGAATTTGTATAACTGCATTATTACCTTGGATTTGCATGCTCTATAGGCTGTATGTGTGGGAGTATTCCACATAATGTTAAGCTTTACCTATCAATTTGTGTAACCCTTTGTTTCATACTTTTAGCTCTCCTTCTGAAGCTCGAGAACCACATCAATGAAGTAATTATTGAGTCCAAGGACTTGGGCTTTACACGGCCTGGTCCCTATATATATGCATTTCTTTCTGATATGAATATCACACTTGAGACAGCTAATATGCTGATCTCTACTATAGATAAAGCCACAGTTCTTCTTGAAGAAGGTAAGCTCAGTTTATGAACTCAACTTTTCTTTCATGCAACTCTTTATCCTTTTCTCACGGGTTTTGAGTCCACATGATTTACACAGAGAAAAGAAATTCATACACAAAGAACGAAACTGTGTATAGATTGGAAGGTTTCAAGGATATTCTTGAAATTATATTTAGGGATCATGGAACAGCTCATGCAATTTTTTACAGTGTAAGTTGTAGGTATGAATAAATTTATTTCTCGTCTTTTTCTTTTGCAATCTGGTGTGGTGCTCACAATATATTGTTCAATGCATTTTCTGTAGTTCCATGTTCAAGAATCCCAGCAAAAACCTGATGTTATTAAAGGTATGAGCAATTATATTAACCGTTCAAGTGTTTAAGATTCTGGAATATACCACACAGAAGTTGTATAATTTTCTTCCCGTTTGGTAATAATTAGAGTCCATTGAAATTGTTTTCCAGTAATATAATGAAGAAAAATTACATATAGAATGACCATATTATTCCTTTTCTAAAGAGGATTTGTGCACCTAGAAAGCAGAAAAATCAAATTGAAAGAAATTCAAATTTTTGTTGATTATTGATATCATGATTGCTGCAAGTTTATGACAAATTGAATTTCAATGCCTTCCTAAGCATGCCTGAATCCAGTAATGTCCTTTTCCTTATCAACATTATTATATTTCAAACGAATTCAGATGAATTTCTGATTAAGAGGTTGATATCTTCACCTCTACATCATTCATATAAAGTAATAATTTCTACATTATTAATATTTTATTAGCATTTGTTATTTAAATTTCGAAAAAATAAAATATATTATAATGTTATTTTTTAAAATATGTATTTCTTTTGGTAACACAAAATAATGTATGGAAATATTATAATATTATCATTTCATAAGTGTATAGTTATTTCTTGAATAATATGTACCTTTTAAAATTTTCTTTTTTATGAATGAAAATATTATTTCTGCTTTCTAATATGTGATTATTTTAGTAAATTCTATGGTTAAACTAGATGCATATGATTATTATGTTATTAATTTTCTGTTACAAATTTTTTATTGAAGTTTATAATCAGACAATCCTGTATAGCACTATTTGTTTACAAGTATATAATGATCTTACTAACTATATTATCAAATAATTCTATTGTTTATTTATTTAATAATTGTAATATTTTATTTAAATTATTTGCAAATAATTTTTGTTATAATAATTAATTAATAACTGATAAGTTTACATCTATTTTCTATGTCATGTGCTTGCTAATCTTGAATTTCTAGCAGTTTTCAATTTTCAATGTATTCACAAGATTCTGAGAACCATATTGGATATTGACCTAGTAGAGCAAAGGGGGCAGTTGTTTCATGGATTCTAACTTGGATTGATCAAGCCTGTGATTTCCGAATGATGTGATAATTAAATAAATTAAATAATTAAATATCACATTAATATATTCAATATTTGGAAAAAAGGAAAAATCGGAAAAGTCAGAAAATTTTCAAAATTCAAAAATAGTAAAATCACTCAGGCATTTTAAATCAATTGCAAAATTATATTTTTCAAATAGATATCACAAGTCATTTGAAATAAAAATGTTTTATAAAGTATCAACAAAGAAATTGAGGTATCTAAAGCAAAAGGCAAGAAAGAAAGAAATATCTATTGAATTAGAGGTGTAGTGCAACTACTGCCAATCATCTATGGCAGGGGATGCCCATTGTGGATTGTGATTGCTGGTGATGATTGATGTGGAAGTGGATAGAGTAGTAGTCAGGGGAGGAGGTAGCACCAGCATAGCCTTGCTGTGACATCATTGGTGGGAGCAGTGATGGATATGGAGGGGGATAGTGGGAGGAGAGCTGATGATTGGAGAGTTGGCAATTTTTTTTTCTTGTTTAGGTTTAGGATTTAGATAAATGGTTAAATAGATCTTGTTATTTGGGCTTTTGTGTTTATCTAATTTTAAAGTGTTTCATTTGATTAAACCTGGACTTACTGGTCCAACCATTGGTCAGATAGACAAGGCCTGTCTGCAATAGCAGGCTGTTGGTTCCCAGTTCTACTGGCGTGACTGGCTGCTCCAATCTGGATTTTAAAATAGTAAATATCCTTAAATACGAAAAATGAGAAAAATAAAGGTCAGATTTAATTCCCTCGATCTTTTCAACTAGTCTTAATGGGAAATTGGTTAATAGGAAACCATTCCCTTGCTCTATTGATGTTACAACTTCATTTTGAGTTTAATTTTATGCACAAATAAGCTCTAGTTGTCTGGATCATGGTTGAATTACTTTTAAAATTCTGATAAAAAATTGCACAGATAATCCAAATTTCTTATGCTGTTTTTTATTATGCTTATTTCATATTTAGAAATATGTAGTGTAACATTTGTATTTATTTTTGTTGTTTTTCCAGGAAAGGCAAATAGAGTACTTAGTTGGTGGTGTTTCAACCCAGGAATTGCCATGGAGGGATTCCAAAAACTTGGTGTACGCACAATCATACTGACATCTGGCACATTGTCCCCCCTTAATTCATTTGCACTGGAGCTAAAATTGTAAGTTGATTTTCTTTCTTTTTGAGGTAATGGTTTGATTTTTTTCTTGATCTCTTTTCCCCCTCTTTTCCTGCTTTTTCATGCTGAAGCTTGAAATTTGGCTTTCCAGAGAATTTCCTGTGAGGTTGGAAAACCCTCATATAATATCTCCTAATCAAGTTTGGATTGGAGTTATACAAACTGGCCCTTCAGGTGGTGTGTTAAATTCATCTTTTCGTAATCGAGACTCCATAGAGTATAAACAGGAGCTTGGCAGTGCTATTGGTGGGCATATTTTGACATGTTTATTGACATTTTGGGATCTCATTGTCATGAGAATTTTGACATACCTATTTGGAAATTTTTTGTTTGCAGTTAATTTTGCCAGAATAATACCTGATGGTCTACTTGTATTCTTCCCCTCATACTATCTTATGGATCGGTGCATTGAATGCTGGAAGAAAACGGTAAGATGGTATGGATGCACAGGAGAATCCAAGTGAAGAAATCATGTTCCTGACTTTATTTTCCTGCAGAGTCACATCAGTGCAATGCAACAAAGCACAATCTGGGATAGGATATGTAAAAATAAGCAACCTGTTATTGAACCAAAGCAATCTGCCCTTTTTGCACATGCTATTGAGGTGACAATCTGCTTGAGACATTTTGGATTACTATTTTTATGAATATTCTTCAAGTTTTCTTCCTTTTCAATAGGATTTTGAGGTTAAATTACGGGGAACTTCCACATCTGGGGCAATTTTTTTTGCAGTTTGTCGTGGCAAGGTCTGATTTTCTCATTAAATATACTGATTACACTTTCTTATTTCTTGTGCAACACTCACTCTATAACAATCTCATTTTCATGATGTTACATCCTCTTTGTTATGATGGAAGTAACTAACTTGCTTATCAAACAATGGTTAGTTCAGTATTTTAAATTATATAAATAACCATAATAGGGAGCTAAGATGCCATTGGTGATGGTGAATGGTGATGAGCCCAGGAATGCCAGGATGCCTAGATGGTTCTTAGGTGTTAAGAAGTATATATATTTTATCTTTTTCATATTTTAAATTTTTTCCCTACAACAAATATGTAAATAATTAAATTGGTAACCACTTACAAATTAGCAATAATCAAAAGCAAGGAACAATAATTAAGTAATTGTGAAAACTTAAACTATAGCTTTCAAGAGGCAATGCTTGGTAACAAAAAAGAAATACAACTTCAAGCGGTGAACAAAAATCAAGATAAAAAACCAAAAAATCTAAATCTGTATCTTGATTAGAAATCAAGACTTGTGATGATCCAGAATTATGTACAGAACACCTTCAACCTAAAAATGTGAACAAAAATCTCAATAAATTCAGGAAAGTGATAAAGAATGTGAAATTATGAAATAAATACCTTGTAGACTGAAGATAGGAGAAATAAAAGTTATAAAATATGCTAAAGATTTTGGAAGACAAAATATCACTAGTAAGAAAGTGGTGTTTGTGGTACCAATGGTAGTGACGTCAATGCAGATGCCACTGGAAGTGGTGGTATTGGCTGCAGCCATCTGTTCCATTGAATGGAAAATGCATGTTTCATTATTTTCTTTTTTTCTTTTTTGGCATGTATCTTTGCTATCTTGATATGTTGTTGATCCTACATAGGCTACCAGGCAATGTCTTGATGCACCAGACTGTGGCTGGCCATCTAAGTGGTTCAATCTGCATGGTGGAAACCTAAAAATGGCCATACCTTGCAAACTTGTTCCTTATCCAATGATTCTGTCTAGGTGGTTGCTGTAACCTAATTGTATTTGTGACACATATATGGTTAGATGACTATATTATTTTGTCAGGTGTGCAAAGGTTGGAGGGGTTAGAGAATCAGACTTGCAACTCATCAATGCAATTAAAAAAATGCTTATAATTCAGCATTTTAGGTGGTTTCAACCTTAATGTGAAAGGATAGTGCTGGTGTAGAAGTATAGTTATATTGGATTTCAACTTAGGAGTGTGGAATTTGACATAACTATAAAGTTCTTTCATTTTGGCATGGTCATCATGTATCTGAATGTGAATAATCTCTCCCTTTGTAAAATTCAGGTTGTCTTTTGAATACTCCTCGTACTCCATGTTGGTTGGAGCCTTGTTTGTTATGCTTGTCTTTCATTTGTTTGTTGGATGGTCCCACATTGCTGAAAATGTCAAGGTTTAGGGCCCTTATATTGTGGTGTCTTGTTCTTTCACTACCAATTGGTTTTAAATTAAACTTTAACATGATATCAGAACATTATGATCTCACGTGCACTTAAGTTAGATAGTCCTACATTACTTAAAATGTAGAGGTTTTGGACCCTTATATTTTGGTGTTTTTCCATACAATGGAACTAAAACTTGAGCAAATAAACAACTCTTATACATAATATCATATCCTGCCATGGGTTTAATTCATATATAATCAAGCAACTGACTTGTTGGTGTCAAACTTTCAATTACGTAAGGAAGCATTTTTAGATCTACAAAACATTTATTTTGTATAAGATTGATAACTCGATGGTCTAGAAACTTTCAATTGTCTTTTTCAACTTAAATCTATATAAACTATGATTAACCAGTTTTTTTCCTTTGAAACATTTCATTGATGTTATCTTTCCTATTTCGTAAGAAGAGGACATTATTCTTTTTGTTTTGTAATCTTTGTTTGTTAGGTAAGTGAAGGTCTTGATTTTGCTGATAAAGCTGGGAGAGCTGTGGTGATTACGGGGATGCCATTTGCTACAAAGATTGATCCCAAGGTTAAAATTATGCTGTTCAAAAAATATTGTTTATGTAGGTTCTGTTTTCAGTTAGAAATATACTGACATTCCTTTACACATTCTTGTGACCTTAACTATTCAAATTCATTTGTTTTCCCGTGGAGGTTAATTTGTACCTTCTGGAAAAGAGGATGGAAAGTTACAAATCGTCACTACTTCAGTCCCTTAAAAATTTTCCCCTTTCAATCCCCTCCAAAGTAACTTGCCCTCCCCTTTTGGGAATATGCATTGAGGGGAGTATGGCTGTAGAAACAAATGGCTTTTTGTCTCCAAGGATTCAGTCTGTATCAAGTTAATTATTTGACAAAGCAAACAACATGGAAGAGGTTGGAGGGCTCTCCTTTGGGAAAGAATCAAACTACATCAAAGTTATGGCATTTAGAGTTGTTGAAAAGATATTTTGTGACTCATTTCAAATTTCATATTTGTTGCAGAAAACACTCAATCGAACCTTTCAATCTGAACTTTTCAATGGTGAAATTAAAACAGAAACAAATCAAACAAACACAAACACAATTAAACAATAAGTCTTTTGAATATGGAAAATCTCTCTAATGTGAGGTGGAAAAATCAGAGGACCTTTCAGTCCACCTTTAAAACCTTCACTATAATCGAAATGAGTACAAACAAGGTATTTTCTAGTACTTAACTAGGGGAATAAAAAATACACAATTATTGTTAATTAATGACAAACCAACACTAAGGGGTAAAACATATTTTACCAGTCCTGGCCTTCTCTGTTTTAGACTAAACTGCTATCACTTTGGTGTTTTGAAAATTGCAACACTTTATAGAAATAAAAGCTTCACGAGTTCTTGTCGGCTCAAATGAATTTTATTTTGCCCCTCTAACTAAACCTTTACTAAAGATGTATGCTGATAGAATTGCAATGACAAAACCTTTTGAAACCTCCTTACAACCTGACTTTACACTATCTTGATCTTGGATCCAATCATTCAAATTAAAGAGTATTAAATGACTCATGAGCTTGTAAAATCTCAATTCAATCTAACCACAAATGACTCTCTAATTGACTTTTTGATCAAGGTGGTGCAATAGTTACCCTAAGGAAAGAACAATCATTGCTTGTGCTAATGTGATATGTTAAAAGTGATTTCATATATCAACAAAATTCAGCTAAGTAATTGAAGAGATTTTCACTATATTACAAGTACAGTCTTTATTGGTAAAATATTCGATGTGGGACTATCATCTAATACTCCCTTGTATGTGCACAACATATGTTTTTTTTATTTTTTGGTAAGAGGTGGAGCCCACGACCTAGTATTCTGAAATCATGTTGAAAGTGATTTTATATATCAACAAAACTCAACTAAGTAGTTGAAGAGGTTTCCAACCTAAGTTATAGGCAGGGTTGACATCTTAACAGTCGATATGGGATTATTTGTCCCAACACTCCCCCACACACGTGACTCAGTTAGGATAGGCTTTATGCATGTCTTACGAATAGAGTGCACAATCTGGCTCTGATACCAAGTTGAAAGTAGTCCTATATATTAATAAAATTTAACTGAGTAGTTGAAGAGATTTTCGCTATATTATAAATTTAGTCTTCATCGGTAAGATATCTGATGTAGAACTATCATTCAACACTTTCCTGCATATGCACAACACGTGTTTATTTACTTTTTAGTGAGAGGTAGGGCTTAGGATCTGGTGCTCTAATATCATGTGAAGACAAGGCCCTATATACTAAAAAATTCAGTTGAGTAGATGAATGAATTTTCATTATGCTATAAGTACAGTCTTCATCGGTAAGATATTCGATATATGGCTATCATTCAACATATTAACTTGCCAAACCTTAGTAGCACAAGGGTTTAAATTTGTGGGTATTTTGTAAGTAGGCCCACCCACAAACTCATATTAGTGGGGCATCCTCCATGTGGAGGGAAACCCCACAATATTGTGTGTACCTGATAATCTGATTTTGGTAACACCAAATTACCCTAGTAGGACAGCCCTAAACTGAAGAGTTTCAACTATTTAACATTGTTAAGTGATTGCAGGATACTTTGGCTAAAGCTCATGTTCAGAATTCTGATGGGTAAACCAGTATTAGGGACAACATTATTTGTTACTGTGATATCTTAATGGTTTTCATCATTCTTCTTTGACCTACTTCTTTATGCAGTTAATGATTTTGTGTTTGGTTTGCATAGGTTCGACTAAAACGTGAATACTTGGATCATCAAGCTCTAGGCCAAACTAAAAATTGTAAGGTACAATTGTTCCTTCTTACTTCTTTTGTTTCCCTCGTGTGATCTTTGTTATGTTAGTCATGTTACAAACAGCAGGAATTCCTTCTATGCTTTTTTAAAACTCTTGTCTATTTTGAAACTTGGAAGTTGGTTATTCCTTATATCTATGGAAGTTCCTATGACATTTCTGTTTTGTCTCACAAAATAATAACTATCAATTAGTAGTTATAAGTCTTTTTTTGAATCCCACCATTTATGTTTATCATTATTAATATTGCATTGTTTTTCATTTCTATGTTCATACAAAATGTACATCAAACCACCATGCATGGTTTTTTTTTTTTTAATACGTGCATGGTTTTGTAATATGTATGTATGTAGGTAGGTACATACGTACATATTTTCATATCTATTATACATTTGTATGTATGTTTAATATACATATGTATCTATGTATGTACGTGCTTACATACGAATGTTTTGATTACAAACATGTGCTTATGCTTTTATTCCATTTTTTCCTTTAGGTGCTTACGGGTGAGGAATGGTATCTCCAACAGGCAACACGTGTGGTAAATCAGGCTGTAGGCCGTGTTATACGCCATCGCCATGATTATGGAGCGATAATATTTTGTGATGAAAGGTGTAAAAATTTGAAGCTTAAGAGAAAATAAGAAAATTTCAGATCTATCCCATCTTTATGTTTTTCAAGCATCATTACATCAAGCTATGTTATAGTATGTCCAACACGATCTCCATCTAATTGTGTAGTGTCTTACTATTTGCTATTTTGTTTGAATAGAATCAGTGATTGCATTCTCTTTCATGTTCTTTTCTTTTAAATATTATTCATCTATCTCAAACAGAAAATAAGTGAAATGATTTTCTGAATAATGACTTTGTGACCAAGAGGTTGGGTGAATGATGGATAGTATCTATCATTCATTGATATGGAATATATGTTTCAACTTTCCATTATGAACTTAGTGGCAAATTGAGAGCCTCATGGAATTTTTTTTAGCATATTTTTAACATTTCCATAACAACATTCCCTGTGTTAAAATTTCCTTGTATCTACATCTGTCTACACAGATTTACTCATCAAAACAATCAAAACCAGATCTCGTACTGGATCCAGCCTCATATCAAGGTCATTGATTGGTCTTAGTTCAACGAGCTTTGGTGTATGAACTTTTCTTGCTTTACCATTAGACTTCCAACTGATCAGTTTTTTCTTTTTGCAGTCCTACTCAGTATTTGGTGATGCCATATTTTCACTTACCCGATTTTTTCGATATAGAAGTACATGTTCCTCATCAAGTATGAAGCAAGCAGAAAACTTCAGCATGGGTAGGTTTATTGTGTCCAATGTGCAAGTGCTGAGTTATTATGAAAATCTTTATAAGCATTTTTATTCACATTGAATACTTATAGTGCTAATTGACATCTTTTAGAGAGTGCTACTAAAGTGAAGATGAGGCAGACTAAGAACAAAAGGCCAGCTTCAGAAATGCTTAATCGTCTGGTAGTTTTTCAGGCTTGTTATATATCATATATCTTCTTCAGATAATATACAGAGTTCTGATTTTACTCTTTTCTGCCAGACTGCTACATCCACCAATGATTGCATTCAGAAGCCATTTTCATCCAATCTTTCTGCATCTGATGGTTATATTTCTTATGATATGGGTGATGTTATTCCTGCAAATCGTTCAAATATCGTCAATCTGCAAGATCCAAACTTATTGCCATCAAAGTCTGGAAATTTGTTGCACTCTCAAAAGATGTCACAGTGTTTCAAGGAAAAACATAAAGTGTCTCAACATCAGCATTTTCAAGTAATTGACTTGACTGAAGATGCTGTAGCAATGAATGATCCAGATGCCAATTTTATAAAACCATGCAGTTCAAAGAAGTTTAAATTATCAACAACAGACAAAATTTCACTTCAACAAGCTGTGAATAAGGTCTCTCATGTTGAATCAGAAACTTCTGTGAAGAAATTTTCTTTTGCGAATAAATTAAAGGAATGTGATGTTTCAACATCTTCGTGTTCAACAAATGATGAATTCAGCAAGCAATATTGCCAAGGTGGGGTACGGGTGGTTGATGGATTTGAGGCTGTTGCTTCAAGGCCATCTCTTTATTCCCAGAGGCAAAGCCAAGATGATTCTGAGAGTGCTTCATCAAGAGTAAATGACGATGCAGGGGGTCATGTTTTCCTAAAACAGGTTAATGCGCTTTTTCTATATCAATATCCACATTTATCCATTTTAGTTCTAGTGCTTAGGCCCCGTTTGGAACCACCTATTGAGAGCTTTTGAACTTGAGATTTTTCAATTGGGTAAGAAACATATTATGATAATTAATTTTAAACAGTCTTATGTCAATTGGTTTATTGAAAAATCTATTATCTTATTGAAACATTATATTCCTATACATTATATACTATATACATGTGAATATATGTATATTTATTTTATTGTATTTATCATATTATATTATATTATATTACCATTCGAAAGGATCAATTATTAATTGAAGCCAAAACAATACTTGAAAAATCTGTTTGTTTGGACCAAACACGATTATTTATATCTTCCCAATAAGCTAGCTTCTGATACTAGCCCAAAAAGCTAGCGGTTTGAGAGTAATTCCAAAGGGACTCTTGGAGATTATTTATATCATTGACTCACTTTTCCAAACCTTGGAATCGTTTTCTGTAAGTTTTCTATTTTTTTTCAGTTGTATTGTTGTATAAAGATAATTCTTGTAAACTTTAAATGGTACGTGTGTTTGAGAAAACTCTATTTCTTGGAAATTCTTTAAAAAAATTGAGAAAAATGTTTCCTTTCTTCAACTTTGTTGCGTTCATCCTATATAATTACACCAAATGTTTTCTCTAAGATGTCCAGGACTGCAACAGTCTTTTCTCAATTTCCTGAGAAGCTATCCTTGATAGCCATTTTCATTTGCATTGGTGCGTATTATTAATTTTTTTATATTTGCAGAATTTATGTTAATCTTTCCTTATGCAAGTTCTATATATGCAGGTCAGGGAAAAGCTCTCTGTTGCAGAATATAAAGAATTTATAGATTTTATGAAGGCATTGAAATCAAAAACAATGAAGATTATTCCCGTGTTGGAATCAATTGCCAACCTATTCTCCACCCCAGACAGGTTTTCCCTTCTAAGAAGGTAAGGGTTTATTAAAGTGAATTGTTTATGAGGAATCAGGGAAGATAAAACGGTAACATTCTTGAGTTTAGATGTTTATTCCCTTCCCCCAGAAGTGAAACCTTTTTTTTTGTTAATTGCTCTACTTTTGTACTGTTCTTATGTTTGATTCTTGGTCCCATGCCCAGTTTATCTTTTTCTCTTGATTTGTACTTTTTTCAACAGATTCAAAGACTTTGTACCTGTGAAGTATCAACCTTTTTATGAGAAATACATTAGTGCATCTGAGGCATTAATCAAGAATGAGGTAAAAATTATTTTTCATACTTCACTGATTACTAATACGAACTTTGTGCGGTTCTTCCTTGATATTACATGTGTTTGAGTTGTGCACTAGAGCCTTGTAAGTTTTGGATCTCCAGTTAACCCTAGTGTATGTAAATTGGTGTTGGACATGGTGTCTTCTTGTACTGTTCCAAAGTAACCTCACGGATATCTTTCTATGACTTCCATGTGCTCATGTATTCTACTCAAAAAAAAAAACTGCTCGTATACTGAGCATAAATTGATTTACAAGAGCGTTTTTGGTGTGATTACTTTGGTCTGTCCAACTTGCATCGATTAACATCAAATAAGATTATTAGAATTGTTGGGATTCCTGTGACTTGCCATTCTAGAATCACATTACTTTGGTTTGTTAGGTCCAAGAAGTTCATCTATCTTGGTGGTTATTTTTCCAATTTTCTTACATAGTCTCAGAGGTCTCAATGGTTTGTGGGGAGTGTTAAAAAACTAAATGGGCAATAAACCAACATTAGCATATTTGGGTTTCTTATCCAACAAATAATTGTAACAGATATACCCTTGCACCCAATGGGGAGGGGGAGCAGAGGAATGGCACGCAAATTTTCGTAGATTTACTTAATTGAATTTTCTTGTTCTTTTAGTGACAAAATGTTACCATTCCAATTACAGACGAATCAAGTATGAAGATGTGATTCCATCTAGCATATTGATGCTGCTTTAAGCCCGTCTTCTCCACCTTTGGAAGCTTCTGGATTAGAAAGCTGCGTGTGTTGATATGTTTGGTGCTTTTCTGCTGTAGTATTTAGATTGAAGGAAAGGTACGTAGCATTCTCATTTTTTAGGTAAAAGACTCATGCCTTACTTGTTTTTCTTTTTAGAACTTTAGAGTACTTTCATTTCAGATTGACAATAGCCAGATGTCAGAAACAGAAATGATAGCTTGCTTTTTCAACAATAATGATTAAATCGGAAGTTAATTTCCAACATTGCAGGTGCCTGACTTGAACTTTCACAGTTTACATAAGCAAGGCTGTACCAGACTTGCAGATGACATTTGTCTAGCTTCTTCCATTTTCAGTATTGAAACTGTTTTATTATGTTTACTCGTTGTGGGTGTTTGTGTGTGCATATATATATATAATAACCCATGTCACTTGTGAGTATTACAATAACCACAAGTAAACGCGTGAAAAAGGAAATAACTCTATCTTAATGTATGAAAAACCAGCAATTATTTCATACAAAGTGTTTCTAACCGTAAATTAGCAAACAGCATCTCAAGCAAAGTATTATTTATTAATTTTTGCTTGATTTTGAATAATTGGTGTGAGTTTTTTCCCCACAATAAAAAAAAGCCTAAATGCTGAAAACACAGCTCCACCAAATGCCAGGGTGGATGACTCGGTGGACCATTTCTTTAGTACAAGCCTCATGGTGTCTTATTTCCTCTGCCTCCACTTGCTTCATTTTGCAATAGGCTTCAAAATATAGTCTTAGGCCTTGTTTGGTGGAAATGTTTTTTACCTCTTTATGAATTCTTATGTCATTGTTATTATATAAATTTTTATATATAAATTGTTATTTCATAATTTACAATGTATTGCATAATTGTTTAATTAATTTATTACGTACCATTGTAATATACAGTAAATATAATTGAAAATGTTTACAACATACACAACTTTAGTATTTCTCTAGCGTGGCATAGTATTTCTCTTTTACCTTTTGTTAATGCAGTGACCACAATTATAAATTGTTGAACCTGCTGCCTTTATTTATTGTTTTGCTGGTGTTGTGTTATTTATTTCTCGCGCTTGTTAGGTTCGTTCATAGTTTATTATTACTCAAAAGTTTATCAAGATTGATTGTTAACTGTGATGAGAGTAGTTCACATGAGTGTCGGTCTGGCCGAAGGTGTGTTTGGTCAGACCAATTGTTCGGTCTAACCGAACATTTGTTTCGATCAGACCGGTTGTTCGGCGGTCTAATCGAAAATGAGCAAGGACACTACTCATTAAGGTAGAGTATAAATACTCTTTATGTTGTATTGTTTGGACGTATAAAATTTTTTGGAAATGAAAATTTTTAAAATTTTCTATTATAAGTATAAATTTTTTTTATCATTTTTTATATATTGAGTTGGAAAAAATTTTATAGTTAATGAAAATTTAATTACAATGTACTTTGATTTGTGTCTTGCTTAATTTTCTTTGATACATGGAAACTATAAAATTATATTTGAAATGTTAAAATATAAAATATTTATAAATTTTTTAAAATTAATTTTTAGAATTTTGTAACATGTAAAAGTAGTCTTCTTTTTTTTTTCATTTTTTAATTCTTCTTTTTCTTTTTAAAATTTTTATTTCTTAGATTTTTAATGTATAAAAATGAACCTTAAGGAGAATTTATATTTTTGGAAAGTATAAAAAATAATATAGAAGGTTGAAAAATGGTAAATCGATGTTTCATATTTTTTAGTATTTTCTTATTATTTTTAAAGACAAAAAATGTACGAAAGTGATAAAATTAGAGTTACGTTTGTTAGGAAATCTTTTAATTGTATCTACTGTATGTTATAATGATATATAATGAATTAATCAAATATAATAAATTAAAAAATAAAAATTTATACAATTACAATGATATATATATATGAAGGCACAAGTTTTGTAGTCGTCTATAGAAGTCACTTCTGTTCGTTGATCGTGAGATCGACGGTTGAAATTGAAAAACTTAAAAATACATTACGTGAAATTTTAAAAATATATTCTCTCATGTTGTATGTGAAATTTAAAAATATTCTCTCTTATTAGCAGGTGAAATTTCAAAATACTCTCATGTAGCAGGTGAAATTTAAAAATACTCCTTTAACTGAAAAAATTCATTCACGTATAATTAATTTTTCATTAATTACGAATACGGTAATTAAATTTGAAAGTTTGTAGATTTTTGAATAATTCAAGGTAGATTTTTTTTAACTTAAATATTAGGGTGAATTTTTTTAAAAATAATTTGATTTTACTTAATCGATTGAAAAGGAAGAGTTTTTAAATATTTAATTAAAATATTTTTTAAGTAAAATTAAATTATTTTAAAAAATGAATCGTTGTTTTTTTTGGTTAAAATAAATAGATTACTTTTACGTAGGTGTCTTTGGTGGGAGGATTTTTTTTCAGAGATATTTTTACAAATACTCTCTCTTCATCAAATAATCATTAATCTTTTATTTAACAGATACTTACAGAACTTACTTCTGTAAACACCTACAAAAATATTAAACTTTGTATATATATATAAATTTGTTTCAAGATAAAAAACCTCTTCATTGCCGGAAAGATGAGAGGTCATGTAATCGTCATCCTCTTTCGTTGGTCCGGCTGCTGGCTAAGGGTGACCGTCAGATCCGTAAAGGCCCCGAGTATGTACTTGTGGACCGTCCGATCGTTGAGTTCCAAGTAGCAGACGAGCAGGTCCTCCATGAAATCCCAGTCCAGCGGCTGAGATGGGTTGTCGTCGTCGGTGCGCCGGGCTTCCACCATCTCCAGAATAGACTGCCGGAACTCCTCGTACGGGTCCTTCGAGAACGTCACCACCGCCACGCGCTCCCCGTCGGAGGGTCCCGAGGTAGAGGAACCGGAACCGGACAGGGCGCTGAGTTGGACCTCGTCGGCGTTGATCGACCTGATGACGCCGTCGCCACTTTCAACAGGTGCGCCGACGTTTTTGTCTTTCTCCTGGCGACGACGGCCGACGGCGAAGGACGGTGTCCTGGGGTGGTTGCAGGAGGCCAAGAAGAGGCAATTGGTTCCGGCAGTTCCGTCGTTGGGATGGGTCTTCTTCTTTAGCTTGGAGAGATGGGCTTTGATGAAATCATGGACTCCTTTGCCCATCTCCTCTTGCTTCTGATGTTTGCAGTGGGTGGAGGTGGGAACGTGAGAGCAGAATGGGTCCTCCTCCGTTGAGGAGTGGTGGTAGGAAATGGGTGAATGGTTGAGGTGTGGTATGCTTTTCTTCTTCTTTAATTTTCTGTGGAACACAGGCTTCTTCGTACCAGAGCCATGTGTTTCAATCAATGAAACATTAATGGCTTCAGCTGCAAAAAATTTCCAGTGATCAATGCAGTAAACATCCGTTTTACCCTACCAGGGGTTTAGTTGTTAAAGTCAAAATTAAAACAAAAATTTTATTAATAAACAAAGTCTAAAGGTGTATACAACGTGTTTCAACTTAAATACCATAAAAAGTTAGAATTTGAGTCTAGTTACTAAACAAAGTTAAGTTATATATAAAAATTTATATATAAAGATTTATACGATAATAATGATATATAAAAATTTATATAAAATTAAAATATCGAGAGTCATTTATTTAGTTAACTCCAATTTTAATAACTTTGCGGAACTGAAATTGAGAATAATTTTATAAATAATATTAAAATTATATAGTAAATTATAAAATAAAATTTTATTTATAAAAATATATGCGATAATAATAACATGTATCGGAAATTCATGATACAGAGATAAAATCTACGATTTTCACAGCCATGGTGAGTGGCGGATGGGGGTAACGACTAACGACGCACTTCTTCTTGAGGTAGCCGTCTAGGGCATCAATGCCTTGGTCCTTCCCGAATAGGGGCAATCGAGATCGAAGGCGAAGTAGCAGTTCACCCACACCATCCCCGCTCGGATCGATCTCGACACTTGCTTGATTCATGGTGTCGATGTCCTTCGTCACCACCCCAGCCGCCAGCCCGCACTTGGTGTTGTAGGCCCTTCCGATCACCTCCTCCATCGTCCTGATCACATTCCCAACACCAGAGCTCTCTCGTACGTGCTTTCCATGTGAGGAAAAAAGAGATCGGCGGGGCGTGAAGACTACTTACCCGAATTTCATCAGAGACATGACAGGTCCGAATATCTCGTCTCTGGCTATTTGCATATCATCCTGCATGGGAGTAGAATTTATTTATTTTTTTATGAAAAGTGCGTAGGAGTAGAATTGAATTTTTAGGTGCTGGTTTTGAAGAAAGTTGGTTCGTTTTCTTAATCTAAATCTGGATGTTGTCAAGCAAGTTAGAGATGTTGGTTCACCTTTACGTCTGTGAAGATTGTGGGCTCGATGTAGTACCCTCCTTTCTCCCCACATGGTTTTCCTCCCACCAGGACTGTTGCTCCCTCCTTTTTACCTTGCTCAATGTAAGAAAGAACCTTCTTGTATTGCTTTTCATCGACCTAGGCGTCGAAAACTGAATCAGGATTCATATATACATGTGGTAGAATGGATCAATTTTTTTCTCAATACCTGTGGGCCGTGTGTCACGGTGAGATCAAAATGATCTCCAATCTTCCAATCCTTTGCCCTTTCTGCAGATTTCCTGAACAAAGACACGTGATCCTGCCACACAGATTTCACCCTGGAATTTGGTTGGTTGCAGGAGGAAATGTGTTAGTAACAGTTTAAGACCATAAAGTAGGGCAAGGCAAACCAATCATCTTATCTTCTTTTGTAGAGATTAACAATCAAATGGATACATTTAATGGAAGAAAACCTTGTTGAAGAATGTGGCTGCATTGGCCAATTGAACGGCCATGTCGATGTTGGCATCATCAAAGATGATAAGAGGAGATTTCCCTCCCAATTCAAGAGTTACGGGCTTTAGATTGCTCTTTGCAGATGCCTCCATTATCAATTTCCCAACCTCAGTAGATCCAGTAAAAAACTAAACTACACTTGGAAGCAAATCAAATGGATCAATCATAAAGACTCAAGTCCAAATGATAACTTGTGCAGGTTGTAATGTGACAAACATTTATCCCATAACAATTAGATTGTAAGGCCCTGTTTTCCTACACTTTTATTACCTTCTTTGATAGCAAAGTGATCATTCCCCTGCTCACCCTATCAACATCCATGTGAGAGCTAAGTGCAGCCCCAGCAGTCTCACCGTATCCAGTGACAACATTCAGAACTCCATCTGGAATACCAGCCTGTGATTCCAATGTGAGAATCGTACTTGAAGTATAGAGCAAACGTTGGATAGGACAGAAGGATATCTAAAGTGTTCTACCTCCTTAGCCAAGTAAGCATAGTAGAGGGCTGACAATGGTGTCTGCTCTGCTGGCTTGAGAATGACACTGCATCCTACGGCCAAAGCAGGGCTTACCTTTACGCCAAACATGATTGAAGGGAAATTCCAAGGAATTATCTGGCCAACTACTCCGATGGGCTCTTGTAATGTGTATCCTTGGTATTGTTTAGACATCTTCAATGTCTCGCCATGGATTTTATCAGCTGCACCCGCATAATATCGGATCATACATGAGACCCCTGAGATTTCACCATTAGTTACGGCAAAGACCTTCCCACCATCTATTGTGTCTAGCTTTGCCAATTCACTTGTATGTTGCTCAATCAAGTCAGTAAATTTCATCAAGATCCTTCCCCTTTCCTGCTCAAAGTAGTTTGTTCAGTGTGAGATACTCATTATTAGATGGAAGAGAAGAAGGAAAATTGCAGAAAACAGTGGGGGTGTAGCTGATGGAGGAGGAGGAGAATCACATGGCCAGACATGCGTGGCCACTTCCCATGGTCAAAGGCTTCTCTAGCGGCTTTCACAGCTAAGTTGATGTCTTCTTTGTCTCCTTCGGCAGTCCTTGCAATCACCTCTTTGGTTCGAGGATCAACCGTCTCGAATGTCTTCCCTGTGAATTTCATGAATTTACATGGAGAAGATGTTCAAATCTTTCTATTTTGAAGTAGTCATAAGTTGTGAAATGTGAAGAAGCAATTAATTGGGCATGCTTATGCAAAAATGGTCCATACTGTTGGTAGAAAAATACAGACATTTGGATTAATCATACACAATTTTGACCAACTTAACTACCTAGACTTAATTAAATCAATTGGAATAACTCAATTGGATTAGAAACAGCAGTATTCTTAGGTTTTGATGAACACAACATTTATCATCATAAAAAATTACTTAAATTTATTAAAAGATATTCATAGGACCATAGGAATATGGCTGATTTTTGGCAGATTGTGGTGTGAATGGCTTGATCGGATGTGAAGAGTAAGAATTCAAAGAAGAAGCGTAGTCGTCACAACAGATTGAATCAAAGCTTAGCACCAATATTTGTGATTGAAGAAATCTGCAGAATAAGAGTATGGACAAGGGATGGAGGAAGAATACCGGACAAGGCATCTACGAAGTGGCCGTTGATGAAGAGCTTGGTGAACTTGATTTGGGTCTTGCAGGGAGTAGATGTTTCGTTGTTGACGGTACCCATCTTTGCTTTTGCCAACCAAACTTCTGTTGAAAGTTGAAAGAAAGCAGGAGGTGGAGCGTGTTGGAAATTTCTTGGGATGGAGAAGGATGGTGTTCTATTTATATAATAATAATGATAAAGTGGGCTACGCTGTCGATTATTTATGTGGATATTAATATTTGTCCTCATGAAAATAATGTGCTATATGTATGACAATGGCTCACCTAAAATCACTCTTACAGTTATAATGATACGAGAGTTTCTTAATGAAGTTTTATTTTATTTTTTCATCATGATTTTTAATCACATCAATATTAAAAAATATAATTTTATTATTTTACATATTTTATTTAAATGTTAAAATAAATATAAATCTTTACTGTCTTGTGTTTAAAAATTAACGTATTTTTTTCTTATTTGATAAATATAAAGTTTTTTTTTCTACTTTTGAAGTTAAAAAAATTCATATCAAACGCAATCAAAGTCAGTGGTCTGCTTTTTCTTTTATAATGAAAATCTTTTCTTTTATTGCTCTTGGCGTCTTGATAAAAGTCAAGAATACCATTATTTTCAATTAACTAAATATTACAGATGGTTTTTGCGTGACTTCCATCCAGTGAAATTGTATTTTTTTTCTTTAATTGGTGAAAAATAAGAAAATCTCAAAATATGTGAAAGAAATTTTTTTATTTAGTAAAGGAAACATGTAGTTGTGTTGGAAAAAGATTGATCCACAAATTAAAAATTAGGTTAGTTTAGTTATACTGTTATAGCCTCTCATGGTTTTTTAATGTAATTTTTTCATATATTTTTATAACCTTTAATTACATTTTACATATTTTATTTAAATATTAAAATAAATACAAATATTACAAATACAAATAAATACAAGTCTTTATTATTTTGTTAAAGTGATCTAAAAATCAATAATCTTTTTCTTATTTAATAAATTTAATTCTAAAAATTGTTTTTTCACTCGTTAAAAAAACTCATATCAAACGCAGCTTGAGTAGTAATTGGTTGATTTTTACTTATTTTTAATTAGCAATATGGATGATGAACAGTTGCGTGCCTAATAATCCACTTGGAGGATGATAGATTGACTTTGAAATCAATGGTATGTCACATTCAGATCATTTTTTCTGGAAACCCGAAAAAGTAAGGTGTATTACATGACACCTTTTTGAAATATCGGAATATGACAACAATTGACACTTTTTTAAAAACAAGGATGTGGCAACATTTCGAACGTTTATTTAAAAAAATTATAAAAATCACTTTTTACTATTCCTAAAATTGAAAAAATTATTCCTAAATGCAACTTAAGATTTCACTTGAAGTAAGAAAAAACACTTCTTGTATCAAACAAGAAAAAATAGATACAATTTTTGAAAATAAGATAAAATTACCTTAAAAATCTCTCACATCATTATTATATTAAGAATGATTTTTAATTACGAAGAAAATCGTACCGAATAAAACTTAAGTAAACGTAACTACGATTCTAACTAATTCTAACCAACTCAACCAAAATGCAAGAATTGAAACTGAAACTGCAAATAAAAATGCAACCTTAAACTACACATTCAACAGTAGACTTGGAAGGCATTTTGTGTGTGAAATTGAACGCATCATCAGGAGCCATAAGACACCCATACAGTTCATCATTTCATGCTTCTCTGCTCTGCTCAACATAGACTTTACCATATTGTATTATTGACTGAGCAGACACATGAGAAAAGGCCTTTTTCTCTTCCACAAAGTTCCACATATAGTTAGTTCATCTTGCTAATATGGCTAGTTCCTAACCGAGTGATTGGATCACACTTGTGACCGTGGCCAGTCTTGAAACACAGGATATGGCATTTCCAACGTCAAAACAAATCTCCTGATGCAAAGGCACCTCCACAACTAAAATGGTTGATAGCCCACATTGGAAAAGCACTGCCTTATATCAGCTTTTACATATTTTGGAAGCTTGGTGTTTGTTGCCTTGCCTGTTCAGATGCAAGGGAAGGAAAAGGTCCCCATTAAACAGCAAAGGCCTGCCATGTACAACCCAAATCTGCAGTTTCTCAACATGCTGAAGGCGTCAGGCTATATAAAACACACCATGCATATAGAGGCGAATGAGGTGGGTTGAAGAAAGCTATATGTGGTGGAACAAATAAATGTTTATTACTTTTCTTTTGATGTTCTTTCATATTGGATCATTAAAGAAAGGATGCTCGAGGGCTTCCCTTGCACTAAGTCGTTGTGATGGATCGCATTTTAACAAATGCTGCAATAAATTTGTTAACGATGCTCTTGAATTACCCACGTTCCTGTAAACCAGTTCCTGTGAAAAAACAGCCAAAGGTATCCGTCAGGCAGGATTAGACAAAGTAATCAAACATGGTAAGGGTTGTTTGAATTTATGCGTCATGAAGACTAACAAAAAACCCTAATGACTAGAAGAATTCTTTCCTACGCATACACGACACAGCATGAAATGCCTCCGCAGTCGCAAAAAGTTGGTAATGTGTTAGTAATGAGCATATGCACCTTTAGTCCATCCAGTTTCCTCACGGCCCTGATGCTCTCCCTTGACGTTGCACCTTCTGGCCAATTCAACCTTGCTCCCCTCTTGAAATACTTCCCAGCCACAGGACTGCATCATCAAATAAAAATACGTTGAAAAATCAGATTCACTGGCAGGCTTGTCAAAATGATCATGTCAAATGATTGACTTTCTGCTCACTATATAACTTAATAATGGAACCCTGCTATTGATTTTTAGATAAAATTGCCATGTTGCTATCAACGAGGACAACATGCCTGTATAAACTAAATATATGGTGGATGGGGTACAGTGGACTAACTAAGAATTGGAAGAACTTGCTACCAATTTTACATCAATATCACAAAAAATAGGGAAAAACATACGATGCCTTTTCGAGAAATATGCAAGCATATTAGATAAGAAAGATTACGTATCAGTAGAGGTCCCAATATGAGTTTGGAAAAATGACTAGTTCATATCTCATCATCAACAAATTGCAACGTTAGTTTTCCAAATCCATGTGCCCTTTCTCTACACTAGGTTCTCTACCCACATGGAATGCGATCCAGTGAGATTTTTCTGATGTGCTATGAGGTTTGTCAAAAGTTAGTCTTCGGGAAAATCCAAGATAATATTTCTAGTCTTCACAATTTCAAAGGGCCGAAAGATTAATATTGCTAGTCTATTTTCAGTGCAGAAAGCAGAGTAAATAATATTTACTTGGCTTTTCGAATCATGTGTTCCGGCAGTGGTCCCAAGACTCTCTCCATCATGGCCAGGTGTTCCAAATTCTCGTGCGTCTGAAACAATGCTTCACCCTATAACATATAAAACTTACCCAAATTATGCTTCAATATCAACTGATAACAAAAGAAGTAAATAACTAAGACAAAAAAGGAAAACTGACCATACAAAGTTCAATGAGGATACAACCTACACTCCATAAATCACAAGAATAGTTCCAACCCAAACCTAAACAAAATATAAATGAGTTAACGATTAGCATTTTTTGTGAAAGACCAAAAAGAGCATTTATGATGAGGAAAAGAGAAAAAAATGAAGCAGCAAACTTAAAAAAGCAAAAATAATTTTATTCCAATGGAGGATGCCAACAAACTTGGCACACTGCTTAGCCTAATAAAAAAACACAAAATTGCTAGAGATGAAAATCAACACACCACAATGGCACATGCAACACAGCAATAATCAGCAAAAACACATATTTTCCTTCATGATTTGAAAATCATGACACTCAAACTATTTCCCATTTCTATAGAGGGAGACGAGAAATTCTCGTACATAAACATCTAGACAAACACAATAAGTGAAATTTTGTTAAAACTATTTGTCGAAAGTCCCTTGCATTCTTCAAAAACGTGCAAGTCCACTGAATTTTTACCCGTTTAAAGTCATATTAAGACCAAAAGAAATTCTCACCATCCTTAAAGAGGATATCATATGCATTCTTTTTCAAGCCAAAACATCATTAAAGAGTATATTCTATGAATTCGTGAATCAAAGTTGGGAACAAAACTGCTTTTCTTATCTAAAAATTGTTTTGACCATTATATTGTTTTGACCAACTGTTTAATCCCAAATATATATGCTAGAAATCACAAAATAAAAGCATACAAAGATTAACTTGGAAACCCTAATAAATTATGGCCATTTATGAAAATATGAAATAATATTTACTATGCTTGATTTCTTACAAGAAATTATAAGTACTACTTGTTATAATATACTAATATACAAATGTCTTCAAAATTTATCAAGAAAACCAATCCAAACCATTTATAAACATTCAAAAAATGTCTAATATGGTCTATTGGCCGGTTCACTAATTAATGACGTCATCACAAGTTGAACCACTCTAAACAATGATTGAACCACCTTGAACTAAAACCAGTGAACTTCCAATTTAACTGCTGTTTCAGTTTCAAAAACCTTGATCCTAAGCAACACAAATGGATCCAACTTAGGCACACCAGAAGCAAAGAGATAATAGATAGTTTTTCTTTAAAAAGTTGGCTATGGAGAAATGATATCAAACAAAATTTTCAAAAGGAAAAATATTGAGATGCAGCATCATGCAAATTCATTCCTTTGCCAAGTGAACTTTTCCCTGTGGCCTTCTGGGTTTCCAGATAAACCAATTTACCTAAGATAATCTCAGGTGCTCTGTAATGCCTTGTAGAAACAATAGAGCTACGATCCTGACTCTCAAAGGCAGTACTACCAAAATCAATCAGCTTTATGGCACTTGACTTTGGCAAACACCTAAATTGCAAGTCATCCTGTGAATTTCTCTTTGAACTCCTCTGTTTCAGTCCAAGAATTCAAAGAAGGGGATACCACACTGAGTACCTGATGCAAGAGTGATGTAATTTCTAAAAAAACACAAAGAACAAGATACCTTGTGGCTTGGAACCTTTATAGACTCAGAAGACACAAGAAGTATGTTTTCTGGCTTCAGATCAGTATGAATTAGGCGTAAATCATGCATATCTACGTTAAAAGTAGACAGGAAGAACTGTCAAGTCCCTTCAAAATGTGAGCAGACCAATAACAGATTTCAACATGTTCAGAAAAAGAAAACATCCAAGATTTTAAGGAAATCCACACATGCTACAGATTCCAAAAGCTGACGTCCAAACTCCCTGACAAGATCCACAGGAAATGGACTGTACTTATTTCTCTTTAGGAAGTCAAATAAGCTCGGTCCAAGCTTCTCACAGACCTGATAACACCATTGAAGTTCATTGAAATAAAGGTTTCATTGCTTACACTCCTGATTTCATAAACAGACTACAATTGAGCATAAGAACCAAAACATTATGTTTTTCTTGAAAGGTACCAAAAAAATTTGTTAAATGATTCTTTATAAGATTATTTACGTAATTTGTTTTCACACAGATAAGCATTCTACCGTAGGGAAAGTTGTCTAAATCTCTGATAAATAGTCAGTATGATCAAAAAAAGTCTGATAAATAGTCTAGATGAAAATATTTGAGCAGTACTACAGGCTGATTTCAAAAATTATTATTCAATAAAAATTGCAAGCATAAATTCCAGGCAGAACATCCACTTACAATGCATATATGATTCCGGTAGTCAAACCACCTTCGAATCTGCAAACAGCTGCAAAAATGTAAACATAAGGCTATAAGTAACAAATTATGAGCACTGCAAATAATGATGGGGCAAACCAAAGATGCACAACGACTAATAATGAATTTCCCTCCGCTATTCCAATTGGCTTATCTTCAAATAAGACATACTGTGAGTTGCCTCGATCATTTTCAGCAAGTTGATTAAGAACATCTATTTCTATCATTGCAGCATGACGGTATTTTCGTATGCTCCGCACCACCTTAACTGCAACAAGTTCGTGTTTTTCACGGTCCCAACACTCCAAAACACGCCCAAACGTGCCTACAATACTAGCAACTTCCTGATGCAGCAGGAAAGCAAGCAAAACTACAAGTATCCATAAACACAGGAGGACACTTAAACATTGTACCTTCTCCCATCTTGCTGATTATTTTATCTGAAAAATTCACAACAAAAGCAAAACCGAGCTTCTCAAAGATCCGTATAACGAGACACTCCAAGAGCAAGCTTTTACGCAAAAATCGATATAAAAGAAAGAAAAAAAAAACGAAATGATAGGGCCTTTCTTTTTACATCGAGGGGTGAGGTTTTCTCCAAGCTCGAACACGTAATGTCCTTCCCTATCGTCCTCTCTCCATGGAGGCGACGGATGCCCTCTTGGCTCCTGCACCAATATTTCGATAATCCATCAATCCCCCCTTCTTCGCCCCCAAAAAAGCCCACCTTTCCAACCCTCTTACCCTAGGGATTACCGCAGGTTCGGGAGGAGCGACGTCCCACGAGAGGCGCGGCCGCTTCCTCGACCGCGGGATCTCCAGCTCCGCCATGTCCATCACCGCGACTCCACGGAAACCCACCCTATGCCGATTCTTCTGCGCATGAAAGTTCGGATCAAAACGCGAGAGATTTCTCCTTCCGCCTCGAGGTGTGGTCCGGGGAGACGAGAAGGACGAAAACTAGGGATTTCTTCCCGAAATCGGGTCGGATTCGGAAGCTTCGGATTCGATCGGTGTAAATGAATTCCTTGTAAATAAAACTTTGAAAATAGACATCACTTATTGAAAAATATCTTCTTTTAGTTGATGAACTTTACTGTAAATCCACAGTTCACTCTTAAATTTAAGGAGAGTTTATGTCCCTTAGAAGGGTTTATATAAGTTGAAAATGTTGGAAAAAAAAATTATGAATTGTTTTTTGAATTTTCAAGTATCTGTGCGTTCTAAAAATATTGATTTAAATTTTTTTATCATAAGGTTTATACCCTCAAGAAATCAGTAAAAAAGAAAATTTGGAAATTTTGTGATTATTGAAATGTTAAAAATTTAAAATATTTTTAATTTTTTAAAATTAAATATAAATTTTCCTATATTTTCGTAAAGTATACAAATAGTCTCATAAAATTTTTCATTTCTAGATTTTTAAAATTTCAACAATAAAAAATTTTCAAAATTTTATAAATTCTTTCCACCATTTCTCATTTATTGGGTCAGGAAATTTTATCATTATGTACTTTCTTAACTTCATGTATATTGTCCAACCTCTGTTAACTATCACTAAACTTATGATTACATGAAAAATATAAAATTATGTATGAAATGTTAAAATATAAAATATTTATAAAAAATATAAAATTAATTTTTCAAAATTATGCAATATACACAAACACTCCTAAAAAAATTTCATTCTCTAATTTTCCTTTTCCTTTTCTTTTTCCTAAATTTTAATTTCTCAAATTTTTTGATATACACAAATAAACTTTTAAAGGAGATTTTGTGCCCCTGAAAATCTAGGAAACAGAAAATCCACTATACAAGATGGAAAATCTGGAAAAATTATTAGATTTTCCGTATCAACATTCACAAAAAAAGTTTCATAAAATCAAATTATTATAAGAATAAATTTCATATATTTGTCTAACATTTATGCTTTAAAATATAATACAGCTATATGATTAGTTAATTTATATAATAATTTATAACTTATCCTAAGTTAAGTTATATGATTATTTTTAGTAATCAATAACTCGTTTCAATTAGATATTTCAAATTTATCATATCATGCAATATACAATGGACCATATATCTTCTTAATAAAATATCTTCAAAAATGTGACGCTAAGCTTTGATATTCAATCAAATTATTAGCACACTTTCTCGATTGATGTATTTGATAATAAAATATTTCAACTTTGAATAGTATAAAGAGTTGAAAATTAAGTTTTATTATCAAATAGAGTTAAACTTTAATATGAATTATGAAATAAAAATTTATACATAAAAACTTATACATAATAATAATACTAAAAATTTATGTAAAACTAATGTTAAAACTGAAATATCATTATCAAACGATGTTCAAGAAAAATTGTTTGGCATGTGCATTTAAGCAAACTCATACATGGATATGATGATAAATATGAAGATTAAAAATCATGTTCCTATGTTTTGAGAGTGTTAAAAGCAAAAACATCATAAACCCAAAAACTTCTGCTCACCTATTTTTCATTTTTCCCTTTCATTAATTGAATACTTACATTTCAATTTTAAAATTAGATAAGTGTTTGTCTAAACAAACTTCTAATTTCAGAAGTTGCTGAAAATAATTTTTAAAGAAATGAAACAAACACACCAACTTCTGTAGCAATTTCTTGATACTGACTCACCATATGATCTAGAACAAACGTATTAGTCTATGTTCACAACAGAAGGAAGCAAAAGAGATTTACAATACAGGTAAGTCAAGGCTTACAAATTAACAAAAAAGAAAAGAAAACATGGATAATAAACCACAAGATGATAATAAACAGTTGATAATAAGCTCACAAATCCAACTTCTAAGCTCACAAATCCTGTTCCTCTACTAAAAATTTACAAATCATATAAAATTATAAATAAACTACTCATGAGGAAATTGCATTTCTTTTGTGGCTAATTTTACAGTCACAAATACAACAAAATGCCAACAAACCACAAGATGCAGCTAATGTGGATGTTCTCATTTTCATATCAGCTTTTACAGCAGATAAGGTGCACAGGATCCTCCTAAAATGATGAAAGACTCTTGTTCATGGCATTCTTAGAAGATGCTGTGCAAACTTTATGCTTGGGGTGATCATATGTCTACAGCCATGGTTAGAAAATTATATGTACCAGTCAACGTTCAGTACCACACTTTTGATATAAATCCTGAATACTGACAGAGATGTAACTCCAAAAATTTCCATAAAACCACAAGGCCAATTTCTGTTTTGCCACAAAACTGTGACCTTGAACCATACGATATTGTGATGGTAAAAATCTCAAATTCAAATTTTATGTGTGTGTATGTTTGTGGGTGATGTATACAACACAGAAATGCATTCTAGCTAGTCTTCAATGCAAAAAAACAGCTCCGAGATGCATCCCAACTGTTGCCAAGAAGGCCACTGAAGTTCATACTGTCGTCACAGTTGATCTGTTTAAATGGCACGCCAAACTCCATAGGTGCCAAGGAATCCTGTTTGATAGGAACGGTGTAACGAGAAATTAAGAAACTGAATAAGGTACTTCAAATTTTAAGAGCCCAAAATAGATACAAGAAAGAAAGAGCCTTGAGAAATTGTCGCCTACCCAATTAATGCCAGCAAATCCCAAGCTGCGTTCATTGCTGTTTTGGGCTTGGGTCTGAGACTGTGAGTCCCGACAGAAATTGTCTTGTTCATGGGACTGCAGTTCAGTGGTTGGTTTCTTGGAAATGCCACACTCTGTTGATTCGACTTGATTGCTCTGATGATCAATGGACTCAAGTCGACTGTGCAACTGCAAAAGGATCACCAAAAGGAATAGAAATGTGTTAATTACTTGAGAGAATATCTTAAGCCAGCATCCCCTATAATTGTCGACCCTTTGAGATGTATAAGAACCTCATCCCCTAGTATGAGAATGACATATGCTGTAAAAATTAAAATGTTTGTGTTTAACCATCAAAAATGGCATCGTCATGAATCATGATTATGATTGTAGTACAAACCTTAGCTAATTCTGGACATTTCTCTGAAAAGTTTTCATTATTGGTAGATGTGTTGCAACATTGTGTTGGAACTACAAACTCTTTTGCTAAAGAATTACTCTTCCGTGATGAAAGGGCATGGCATGTTTCTTCAGCATCCCAAATCAACACATTGGGCACTTGAAAAGATTGATTTGGAGTACAATGACAAGCAAGATGGGAAGCAATGGCTGCATTCAATGAATCACAGAAAAATGGAAACTGAGAAGGATATGAGCTGCACTCCCTAGGTAAACCATCTTGCTGACTGGTTGAGGTCATTGTAGTAGCTGCTAATAAGTCCCCAAAGTTTATGTTTGTCAATTTATCCGGAGACAAAATGCTAGTGTCATTGTGCTTTTCGACACAAACCTGAAAACAATACAATGAAGAAGCAGAATGTGATTTATTACCTTCAAAACAAGCTACAAGAAAAGGAAATCATAAAATGGGAGACTGGCGTGCAATAAAAACCCACTTCTTTTTCAGTTCCTTCTTTTGGGAAGCATTCTTTTAGACAGGATTTTGATAAATCATGAGAAGAAACGAGATCCTGCGCAAGACTAGTGCTCAAACTTTGCCTTCCTTTACCATCACTACATTCCACACTGAAAAACCAACCATACCTTCGGCAAAAACTCAGAAATCAGTAAAGAAAAAAATTTATGGTTGCACATAACATGAGAAAAATAAAACAAAATGCACAGGGCAACACACCTTAACCTGAAAACAGCCGGGCTCCCTAAATCTACATAAATTTCACCAGCACTAACTCCAATGTCTTCTACACTCCATCTTCTATGAACAACAAGATTATTCAGTTGGGCTTCATATGGAAAAAGCATGAGTTCCCCAAGTGCTATCTTTGAGTTGGCCCATTTGGCACTAACATGTTTTACAACAGAAGATATCTTTTTTCTTGTCCCTAAGGTCAGCTCCAGGTATGGGTTGTATTTATCCTGCAATTTGCAAGAATGTAGACATGTTTAATTAAGTAATTAAGAAGATGGAATTGATTAAAATTTTCCATCAGAAGTACCTTTTGCAAACCTTCCAAGGTAGCATCATCTATTGGAAATAACTGCAGTTTTAATTTTGAAACAGCTTTTATAGATTGTCCCTCTTTTATTGTCAGAGTCTCTGTGGCAGGATTAAAGAAACGTGTTCCCAGATTGTCTTTCCATGGAGGTTGTGATGGACTTGGCATAAGAGAGGTTGAATTTCTCTCATTCAATTTTGTTTCACCTACTGAGTGGACATTATTCTTCCCTAAAAATATACAACGAGAAAGTCAGCACCTTAGGTGATACAGAAAAATCCCTATTCTCAAAGATTATATATAGCTTATGGTAACAAAAATGCAAAATTTGCTCCATTTGAGGAATGCAAGACTAGCATGCTTGAATGCTGAATTCAGTAGAGCAAGATACAACATAGCAAGTACATGACTCAGATATTAACCAAACTACTGAATGCTGAAAAGGTTTGGAATGTTGCACTTGTGACTTGTCCCTCAGAAAGGAGAGATGGTCTGCTTTCCTAGCCACTAACATAAATTAAGACTCAAGTAGCAAAAAAAGGATTTCCTAGATTCTAGAGCTTGTAATAAAGGCACAACAAGAAAGCTATTATAATGAACACCTGGTGTCTCTCTTTTCTTCCTGACAGTCTTCACTTTAGTTTGCCTGGGTTTGGCTGAAATTCCGCCATTCAATTTATGATTTAAAGCAATGCTTGCTGATTTATGCTGTTCAATATATTTCATGGTGAATGAACAGATGAAACACGAGCTGCACAACCAATGTGAAACCTTGGACTGGAGGATAATCAAGCTCCTTACGCTGCATAAGTTTCAGGAAGAAACACATCAATATCCATTTAATAAGAATGGACCTTGAGGCAATGGAGAAGATACCACAATTTCATAACTCTAAAGCCTGTTCATGATTAGAACCAACTTTCAGAAAAACAACCCCAACCTGTAACCGATGAAAAACTAAGAACTACGTTGAATGTGAAAAACACGCCTATGGTTGCACATGCGGTCTTTGCTCACACCACAAGATTAGGAAAAGAATTTGGATTCAACACTCCCCCAGAAAAACCATTCACCAGCATTAAAAAACTTTAAACGTGAAAAACCGACAGCCGCAAAATGTGAGAATTCTTAGACAACCGAAACAAGTCTGCAACAGGTAGTAAAAAGCTTCATCCAATTCAATGGCTTTCGTATAAACTCCAACATTGCAGCAAAATCTGCAGTTTTTTATCTTCGTATATTGTCCGTCCTATTCACATCCAACAACAGGCAACCTTTTCATCTCGAGCTCACATGAATCAAACCGAGAGACCATTTTGGACCTTTTTTTTCCCTTCCCCTTCAGCCATTAATTCCAACATAACCCTACGATTAATAAAACAACAATTCTCAAACCACGAATCTCGAATGACGCTACGGAAACCCTAAATCGTCAATGAAGACACCGAGAAACGATGAAACGATGGAGGGAACGGGGAAAGGAACCGCAGCTACGAACCTGCGCCGGTCACGGCACCGGAGGTGAAGGTCCCGGTTCCGTCGACGACGATGGGGGGAGGCCAGCCGCGGTGAAGCTGCCGTGAGGCGGACACGGGAGGGGTCGGAGTAGTTTGCCCGGGAAGAAACGAAATTTTGGAAAGCGCAGCTGGTGATCATTTTAAAACTTCAGGATATTCTAGAAAATAGTGATTTTGGATTCAAAATAATTTAAAAAAATATGATATTTTTATTTAAAAGGTAAAATTATTTAACAAAAATTACATTTTATTATAATTTTTTAATATAAAATATTAAAATTATTTAACAAAAATTATTGTAAATTACTACAATGTATAGTGCAAAATGATGTGTATAGTATAGAATGTGTAAACAAACAAAGTTTAAGATTTTTGTTGTGTTTAGTTTCATCTTTGTAATCAAAAATTACTTTTATAGTTATAGACAAGTTAATTAAGTTATGTCTAATTAAACACACGACTTAACACAGTTTCATGAGTTGTGCATGAGTTGATCTTTTGAATTTTTGTGTCAACACAACATGGTACGTGATTCGATACAATATGACATAAAAATAATTTTATAATTTTATATTTATATTAATATTTTTTTTTAGTTATATATATATTATATATAACTCAGTGATTTAAAATTCTAAACAATTAATTAGATCTAAATCTTATCTTTATCGATTATTTAATATTTAAAATTTATATTAATTTTTAATATAATTAAAAATTAAAATAATAACATAAATTTAAATACATCATACGTAAGTCATTAACTAAAAAGGTCAAATACAATCTAATCTAACACAAACAATGATATGCCAGTAAAAAATTTGAATCGTGACAGCCCATCATCGTAATATAGGATTTTTTAATACACTTTTTTTATATTTTTTCATCTCTTTTTGAAGTTTCATATTTCGAAATGTAAAACATTTTTTCTTTAAATACAACTACGAGAGTTGCTTTAAAACATATTTTTAGTTTTAATTTTACGTAAATTTTTATATATTATCATTATTATATATAAAAATTTTATCTTACAATTCAACGTAAAGTTGAACTCTACTTAATAATAAAACTTAATTTCTAACTTTCAACGATGTTTAAAGTTAAAACACCTTGTTATCAACACAAGACTATATTTATTAACTTAATTTTAACTTCAACTCTAATTTTACACAAAATCGTATATATCATCTTCACCACAGAAATTTCCATATAAAAACTTTCACATCATAATTTACTAAATAATTTTAACATCATTTATAAAACTAATATTAATTTTAACTCTCATGGTTATAAGTTGGAGTTTCAACTTTTTAAATAAACGAGTTAATGAGGTCTGAGAAACTATATAAATATTCTACAAAATATAATATTTTAAGATACTAAATTATTATTGAGTTCATTCAATATTGGAGTAAATATTTATTACTAAAAATGGTATAAATATTCATATACGATAACCAATGAGGTCATAAAAATGATATATTAAATTTAATTTTAATATCAAATAGAAACATAATCGATGTATAATTTAATTCACAACACTAGTAATTGAGGGAGAGTTTGTACTCTCTAGAAATTAATAAAAAGAAAATTTTGAAAAAAAAATTATTATTAAAATATTAAATATACATTTTTTAAAATTTTTATAACGTTTACAAGTGATCTCATAAAAAAATTTATTTCCAAATTTTTAATATTTCAATAATAATAAAAATTTCAAATTTTATTTTTCATTTATTTACAGAAAACTAAGTAAAAGGTTTATATGAGTTATGATTCTTATATCTACCGTTAATGAATACGAATAAGTAAAAACCCTAATTCATAGATCGCAATATCTATATTGAAATTGCAACAATATGTTGAATACGAGACCAACAGTTTCACCTTTTATATGTTAAAGAGCATGCAATTAATTTCATAAACTACACAATTTAGACACACGCCAATGTTATTGTGTCTTAAAAAGATTAGTATTAATTGGGTAAGAATTTTGAATCTTTTAAGAAAGATCTTTCAATTATCAAAACACTACTTTAATGATATTTTATAAGTATATAGATAATTAGACCTTAATACATTGTCAAGTTACAATATCCAATTATGTACTCACATGAATTCAACGTTATTATACGTGCATATGCATAATTAAGAAGAATTGAATCGAAGAAAATTCATTTTTGTTTGAGGGAATTCTCTTTGATTCATTCATAAAATTAAATGGAATTCATATAAAAGGAGGGTCTAGAATTCAATTCTGACTTCCCCTCTTGTGAATTGAGTAGAATCCTTCCATTATTCATGAGACATCTTATAGCCATTATATTTTCTAAAAAGTTTATTTCATGAATAATTAAATTTTGAAATACATTGACTTTTTACTATTTTAAAAAATAAATTCAATTTTGTCCAATTTCTGATATGTACACAAATACTAAAATTTTGAATTCTGTTTAGTTCTATAATATGCACAAACACCTCTATATTGAATTCAATTCTACTCAATCCAATTTTAACTAAGAAATAAATTTAACAATTCATTTCCTTCCAATTCTAAGTGCACAATCAAATCCTTACTATGCATTTGTGCATGAGAAATTGATCAAAAATAAATTACCAGAAATTCATTTTTTGAGAAAAATTGAATTAGGCGGAAATGAATTCAATGTAGAAGTATTTATGCACTTATTAGAATTGAATAGAAATAAAAATTCTAGCAATCTGACATAAACAGACAAGGAAATTCAAGTTGACTAAATTTCAAATAATTCATATCTCATGATCTCAAACTTCATTTTTATATTAAACTAAAGAGTGAATAAAAACAATGGAAAGTAATCTATGAAAATTAAATTCATTTCAATTCAATTTCCATGAATTCCATTTTAACTCTTATTATTGTAGATTGTTAAAGTTAATAAACAATGTTACGAACAAATGTAGCTTATACTCACGTTTAAAATCAATAACAATTAACTTTTAAAAGTACTTTTAATATCATTATTACTACGTAACTTCGATAACTTTACGATAACATTCATATTTCTCAATTCACTCTTTCTAATATCAAAATTATTCTTCTCCTTCCCCCATCTTAAAATTATTCACTTAATTTTTATTTATTTATTACTCTCGAAGTAAAAAAAAAAGAAAAGTGAACGATCTCGAATTTATTTATTAAACTAATTTTAATTTTAATTTTATTTTATGTATTAGAAAAAAACAATAATAGAGTCTTTAAATCGCACACCTCCGCATCACATGCTCTGCCACCCGACGCTTGTACTCATCTCTGCTCTTCTCTGTTCTCCTCGTCCTCCTACTCCTCCTCCGCCGCCGCCGCCGCCGATGGCCGCCGCAGCCAACTCCAAACCCTAGAAACCACACCTGCTCCTCCTCCCACCCCAGCAATGGCCGCGCCCTCCTCCCCCACACTTATCCTCCTCTTCCACCTCCTCGCCGCTGCCGCCGTCTCCGCCTCCGCCTCCGACGTCGACCTCCTCCTCTCATTCAAGTCCTCCCTCCCCAACTCCGACGTCCTCTACTCCTGGAAGAAGCCGTCCAGCGTTTGCTCCTCGTTCCACGGCGTGTCCTGCTCATCCTCCGGCGACGTCGTCTCCGTCCGCCTTGACTCCGTCACCCTCAACGCCGACCTCCGCCACGTCGCCGCGTACCTGCTCCCCATCTCCTCCCTCGTCTCCCTCTCCCTCCGGAACACCAACGTCACGGGGCTCCTCCTTGCCGAAAAGTGCGCCGGCACGCTGGAGAACGTCGACCTCTCCGGCAATGCGGTGCAGGGATCTGTGACAGAGCTGCCGGAGTTCTGCTCCGCCTGCTCGGGCTTGAAGCTCTTGAATCTCTCCCGCAATGCGCTGGGGTTCTCACCTCGAGATCTTAACTCCGGCGCCGGCGAGAGGCAGCTCGTGGCCGCCGACGCCCTCGACCTCTCCTTCAACAGGATCGGAGGTGGAATGGCGCTGGGGTGGATCTTCTCCTCCGCCGCCGGAGTAAAGCACCTGGATTTGTCGGGAAACAGGATCTCCGGCACCATCCCGGCGTTCTCTGACTGCTCTCGGCTCGAGTACCTCGACGTCTCGTCCAACAACCTTTCCGGCGTCGGAAGTGCAGGTCTCTTCTCCGGCTGCGAGCGGTTGAGCTTCTTCAACGTCTCTTCTAACCTCATCTCCGGCGCGGTTCCCAAAAAACTCTTCGGAAGCTGCCGGAGCTTGGTGAGTCTGGACATGTCCTTCAACAACTTCTCAGGCGCCGTTCCCGACGACTTCTCCACCTGCGCCGCCCTCGCCTCCGTCGCTCTCTCCAGCAACAACTTCTCCGGTGCCCTACCTCTCCGCATTCTCCTGTCCCCGAAGAATCTGAAGAAGCTGGAGCTCGGCTACAACCGCTTCTCCGGCGTTCTCCCAGAGTCGTTGTCGAAGCTGTCGAGTCTGGAGGTGCTCGATCTGAGCTCGAACGCGCTGTCGGGTACCATTCCGTCGGGTCTCTGCCTCGCCGGAGAGGGCCTTGTGGGTCTACAACATCTGTACCTGCAGAACAATCTGCTGACCGGTTCGATCCCGGCGACGATAAGTGATTGCTCGAAGCTGGTTTCGCTGGATCTTAGTTTCAACCACCTCACCGGCGCAATCCCGGCGTCGATCGGAGCTCTGACTCGCCTCAAGGACCTGATCATGTGGCAGAACAACTTGGACGGCGAGATGCCGGAGGAGCTTGGGCGGCTGAAGCAGCTTGAAAATTTGATATTAGATAACAATGGCCTCAATGGTTCCATCCCCAATGGGCTGCGCAACTGCACCTCCCTCAATTGGGTCTCCTTGTCGAGCAATCGGCTCGCCGGCCGGATCCCGCCGTGGATCGGCGAGTTCAAGAACCTCGCCATTTTGAAGATTGGCAACAATTCATTGTCCGGTCCGATACCGCCGGAGCTCGGCGACTGCAAGAGCTTGATCTGGATCGATCTCAACAGCAACATGTTGAACGGTAGCATTCCTCATTCGTTGGCGAAGCAATCGGGGATTGTTCCGGTGGGGTTGGTGAAAGGCAAGAGGTACGTGTACCTCAGGAACGACGGCAGCGACGATTGCCATGGCTCCGGCAATCTTCTCGAATTCGCCGGAATCCGGCAGGTGGAGCTCAACCGGATGCCGTCACGGCAGTCCTGCAACTTCACCAGAGTATACATGGGAAGCACAAGGTACACATTCGACAACAATGGGTCCATCATCTTCATCGATCTCTCTTACAACCAGCTCACCGGCGAGATACCCAAGGAGCTCGGCGACATTCCGTTCGTCTTCATCATCAATCTCGGCCACAATCTGCTCTCCGGTCAGATCCCGCCGGACTTGGGCAAGCTCCGATACCTCGGAATACTTGATCTTTCTCACAATTCGCTCGACGGACGGATACCCTCGTCGTTCTCCGGCCTGGCGATGCTGGCGGAGCTGGATCTGTCGTACAACAATCTCAGCGGTCTCATCCCAGATGTCGGCCAGCTCGCAACCTTTCCTTCTTACAGATACGAGCACAACCCAGGGCTCTGCGGGTTGCCACTGCCGCCGTGCGGTTCCAACTCCAGTGCGCCGGCGCGGCTCCGGGAGTCCCACCGCAGCCACGGCGGGTCTCTCGCCGGAAGCGTGGCCATGGGATTGCTTTTCTCCCTGTTCTGCATCTTTGGGCTGATCGTCGTGGCGGTGGAGAGTAAGAAGAGGCAGAGGAGGAAGGAAGAGAAGGCGGGGAGCAACAACGACGGCGGGGAGCAGCACGGCCGGGAGGCTTGTTTCGACGGCGGCCGGTGGAACTCCGGCGTGGGCAATTCCGGGTGGAAGTTGGCGTCGACGAAGGAAGTGATGAGCACCAACCTCGCCGCATTCGATAACCCTCTCCGGAAACTCACCTTCGCCGACCTCCTTGAGGCCACCAACGGCTTTCACGACGACAGCCTCATCGGCTCCGGCGGCTTCGGCGACGTGTACAAGGCTGAGCTCAAGGACGGCAGCGCCGTCGCCATCAAGAAGCTCATCCACGTGAGCGGCCAGGGCGACCGCGAGTTCACCGCCGAAATGGAAACCATCGGCAAGATCAAGCACAGAAACCTCGTCCCGCTTCTTGGTTACTGCAAGGTCGGCGAGGAACGCCTTCTGGTTTACGAGTTCATGCCCTACGGTAGCCTGGAGGATGTTCTGCACCGCCGCGGCGTCGGCGGCGGCGGCGGAGGGGTGAGGCTGAATTGGGCGAAGAGAAGGGAGATTGCGGTGGGGGCGGCGAGAGGGCTGGCATTCCTGCACCACAGTTGCCTTCCACACATCATCCACCGGGACATGAAGTCCAGCAACGTTCTGCTCGACCACAAGCTTGAAGCCAGAGTCTCCGACTTCGGCATGGCCCGGCTGATGAGCGTCGCTGACACCCACCTGAGCGTCTCCACCCTCGCAGGCACGCCGGGATACGTCCCTCCCGAATACTACCAGAGCTTCCGCTGCTCCGCCAAAGGCGACGTCTACAGCTACGGCGTCGTCCTTCTCGAGCTCCTCACCGGACGCCAGCCCACCGACTCCTCCGACTTCGGCGACAACAACCTCGTCGGCTGGGTTAAACAGCACTCCAGGCTAAACATCTCCGACGTCTTCGACCCCGACCTCCTCAACGACGACCCCGCCCTCAAGCTCGAGCTTCTCGAACACCTCAAGATCGCCTGCGCCTGCCTTGACGACCGCCCCCTCCGCCGCCCCACCATGCTCAACGTCATGGCCATGCTCAAGGAGATCCACGCCGCCGGTTCTACCCTCGCCTCCACCTCCCCGCCCACCACCGCCGCCGCCCGCGCCGTCTGCAATGAAGACAACGACGATTCCTCAGCCTACATCCACAGTTGTTGAAAAGTCTTTTTTGTACCGTGGCATGAACTTTTAGATTTTTTCTTTTTTTTCCCACATCTGTAATCTCAAGATCCGAATCTTATAAAATACGAATTTTTTTTAAAACAATATTACTTTTTTTTAAAAAAAAAAGTTGTTTTAATATATTGAAATGTGAATTTACATAGACAATAAAAAAAGTAGTTCACATATATATATATTACAGTATAAAAAGATCATAAGCTCGAAAGCTTAAAAGAAAATACAATAGTTCAGAGGATGAAAAACTAGTTTGCGCCAAAATAGCAAATTTGAAGTTGAAGGAGAAATTCTTATTTTAACAAATGGTATAACGATAATGGAGATTTTTACTGTAACGGTTATAAAGAAAAATAAATAAATAAATTTATTTTAAGATTTATATCTACATGAAAAAATATGAACTTCAAACTTATCTAACTTATAATGGTTATCAAACAAAGTTTAAGAGTTTTTGACTAAAAAATAGCAAAAGATATTAGTTGAGTATATATTAAGTTGCTATCTTAAGGTTTAATTCTAAAATATTATGTTAATATAAATTTACTGTATCAGTGGAATTTTAAATCCGACCATAAGTTTTAACGAAGAGCCTTTCAATCAATGCAAATCTTGACAAATAATATTTACAACCTGTAGCATTAAACAACCACTAAAGTGTTAGTTTTTTTTTTTATGGTTGTGATAAATTTTTTAAACTTTAAGATATTGAATTCGAATTTTTACTTAAATATAATTATTTTATAAATTTACAATTATATCTTTTAACTTTGGCATCATTTGGTTTTAATTTTTTCAACTCCTACAATCACTTCTAACATTATTATTACTGTATAGATTTCAATGTATAAACTTTTATCATCTAAACGTGTATTTATTTAAGAAGTAAAATTAAATGATGTAAGGTTGACCTTTTATATGAAATTACACAATTTAAAATATAAGTATTTTGATATGATTTTTTAAAATATGTTTATGTAACAAAAAAAGTTACCCTCGAGAGTTGATGGTGAGCTGACATTTAATGTAATCATAATGAATTTAAGTTATATTGGTATTTATGTAGTAATATAATTTAAGTATAAAATATAATTATTTAAAATATAAGAATATTAATGTGATTGAAAAATATGACGAAAAAATTATAAAAATAGTGTATTGAGAAACCCTCACGTCGTGACAATGAAAGTGAATTTGAGAGCAACAAGAGTGATTTGAGAATATTGTTATAATATAAAATGTTAAAATTATTTGACAAAATATTATAATGCATAATGAAAAATAAAGGTACATAATGAAAAACTCATAAAAAAATAATATATAAATTACTATGCAATTATTATATAATTTTAACTTCATTTACAAAATTAATTTCAACTTTAATTTTATCTAACTTCTGAAACTAAAAAAATCGTGTCCTTTAATATTAGCTATAAAAAAGCTTGTAGCATTAGGCCCTATTTGTCTAAGTTTTTTACTATGTATTTCTATTTTTTACTATACATTATAACGATCTATAGTAATATTTATCAAACAAATTTAACATTTTACATTAAAAAATTATATCAAAATACTTACATCGTAAATTATATAATTTTAAAAAAAACATAAATTTCTTTTTGTTTTTCACTACCGCACTCCATAAAAGTGAAAAAAAGTAACTTTTAGGAGAACAATTTTGAGATAAAAGAAAGAAAAGAGTAATTTTAATAATAAAAGTAACGAATTGGAAAATGTAAATGTCATTGTAAAATTGAGAATACTTCTAAAAGTTTGAAGTAAAAAAAAAAAAAAATCCAAAGGTCAAGTTGCTTCAAACTAATTTTTATATTTTTTATTATTTATAAAATTAAAATAATATTAATATATTTTATTATAAATCATAAAATTTAATTTACCTTACGAAAACGTCCAAACAAAGTAACCCATTCAACAAGTGACGTGACAGTACACGTCACTCCTGCGGTCTCATTCGGATACGAGTCAAAAGCTTGGGAGGAGCGCATGCATACACAACCTCCACCTTTCGTATCATTATCTTATCATCACTCGCTTGCACACGCCCTCACGCAACAACCCGTCGTCACGTGCGCCCGGTCCTCCACCCAAGGGTCCCTCGGGCCCCACCTCTGTTGCATACAACGGTAGACATCGTTTATCCGAGTATTACAGGGAGATAAATTGAATTTTAAAAAAATATACGACTTGCGATAAACATGTGATGACGTTGATTTAATTTATAAATAGTAAAAAAGTAAAAATTATTTAGTAAATATGTTATAAAATATTATAATATATGATGAAAAATGTAGTTACATAGTACTAAAACGTATATACAAACAATCTCGCAGTGTTTAGATGGGCATTTTGGTAAGTTGGAACTTGAATTTCACGTTTTTTTAGAAATTACGAGATTTATGTTAAAAAAGTAACAATAGTATTTTAAAAAAAAGATGTAATAAATAATTAATAAAATAAGTAAAAGGATAATGTATAGTATTTATTATAATAATGTGATGATAATATTTTTTCAAAAGTTATAATGAATAATGAATAAAATATATAATATAATAATAAATAATATTTATTATATTAATGTGATGATGGTATTCCTTCGAGAGCTGTGATGATAGTATTTTTTAAAAAATTGTCACATTTAATGAATAGTAAAAATTGTTTGATGTAAAATACTATAATGCAAATGTAATTGTACAATGATAAACACCACATACATAGGTTTATCATCCTCTATTTATCAATATTTTTTTAATTATAGGATCGTTTCCTACTTCCACGTATTTCAAGAGTTAAAAATAATAATTTTTAGGTGACCACTTTTGAGATGTGAGAAGGAAAAAAAGTGATAATTATAATAAAATGAATAGATTAGAGAATGTAAATGTTATCGTAAAAATAAGAGTATTTTTAAAATTTAAGAGTAAGGGAAAGTGAATAATGCTTATGTTTGGAAATACAGTGAGATCAGATGAGATGAAAACTCATGCTTTTCATCAAGATATGATTATAGATTCTATTTTTCCTAATGAAAACAAACTTATAAAATGTATAATTATTTTCGTTATTTCACATTCAGGTACTACAGTAAAAAAAACTACTACAAATACTATTTACATATATTTTTTGGTAAAAACACTATATACCACCAACTTCACGTAGTAAAAATTTCACTAAATTTTGTTACCAAAGACGACCTTACATCATTCACGAACAACTTTTTTTAATTTCTAAAATTACTATTAATAATATTATTATTATAGTATAAATTTTAACATATAAATTTTTATCATCAAAATTATTATGTAATTTTAACTTCATTCACAAAATTAAGATTGCATTTAGGTTATAACAGAAGCTATAACAAAAAATCACTCTTATAATCATCATAACATAAAATTTCCTAATACACTTTTTCGTATTTTTCCATTATTACATTTAATCACATCAATGTTAAAAAATACAATTCAACAATTACAAAAATATTTAAATGTTAAAATAAGTACAAACATTAAAAATATATTTGCCATCTATAAAGTTTGTAAAATACAATATACACACAGGCATGAAATTATTTTTTTGCATAAACACATGTATACATTATGGAATTATTTATATATATATGGTATTCTTATTTTTAAAGTCGAAAAAAATTATTCTAAATGTAACCTAATTTTAACTTCAACTTTTCAAAATCCAGAAATTTAAAAAAATTACACGTGAATAATGCCTTTATTTGTGTTTGTCTTTACTTGCCATGAAGTTAACTTCAATAAATATAAATATAATATGTTGTGATGATATATTAATTTAATATTTATTAAATATAATAATTGTAATTAAAATAAATAAATGCCTTTACCCAATAAACATTTGTTTCAGACGTAATATTTACTAATTTTTAAGTTGATATAACTAAATTATAAGATAAATATCTGCAGTTTCGGACATGAACGCATGCGACGACGTCGATGTATATTAATTTAAATAAATAGATAATATTTTTATAAATATATATTTTAAATCTAATATAATATTTGTCATCCATAAATTCTAAATTAATATGTCTAAATTATATGATTAAATAACTACAACATTTTTTATTAAAGCAATATCTTAGGTCCAATTTATTTATGAATTTTTTTTGCTATACATCGTAATAATATATAATAACATTTATTAAATAATTTTAACATTTAATACTAAAAAATCATATATTTACGTCATAAATCGTGTAATTTTTTTAAAAATGTGAATATCAACTTATCTAATTTTACCTTAAATAAACAAACTCTCAGGAGGGTGATTTGTGTTGACAAAATTAAGAGGAATTGAATTAGAAGAAATTCAATTTTGTTTAATTCAAATGTTTGTGTGAATTTTTCTAGATGGAATCCAATTCTTTAATGGAATTTATTTAAAAGGGTGTTCAGAATTCAATCTTGTGAATTGAGTAGAATCTCTTCACTTATCTTATTTCCATGAGATATACTGTAACTTTTGCATCTCTCAAAAAGTCAATAGTTAAATTTTAAAATATATTAACTTTTTACTATATTTTAAAATAAAAAATAAATTCAATTTTGTACAAATACTAAAATTTCAAATTTAGTTCAATTCTATAAGATGCATAAATACTTTTTCATTAAATTCAATTCAATTTTGAATAGAAAAAATAAATTCTTAATAATTTATTTCTATTTAATTTTATATACACAAACAGAATTTTAGTAATTAAGAGATGATTCGTTAAAAATTATGGACTTTATTTGGAAAAGTCAATAAATTAGGTGAAGCTACTATTATTTTTTCATTTGTTAAAACATATATTCCATAAAATCTTATTTTCAAACGTTTTTAATAATTTTCGGCGGACCGTTGAGCTTTTGCGGTGGCTCAACGGTGTTGACTGGTCAACACCGTTCGTGCGGCTACTCCAGCCTTTTCAACAACCACTGTCCGTTTCGGTGGACGACACGTGCATGCCACACGTGTGGAATACCTTTCCACGCTAATCTTGTCGTTAACATTCAATTTTTTTTGGTCCCACGGTAATTAAATTAAAATAAATTTAATTTTCATAGATTATTTATTTTTATTGGTAGAATTAAATTTAGTTCATTTCTAGTAATATTATTTACTTTTCAATTTAAGACATAAATAAAGTTCAGATTCATGGCATTTGAAATTTTTTTTACAGATAAACTGCCGCACGATCTTATTCATCACCCACATAGGATTTGAATTGTCTGGAGTTTAACTAGTTTGAATTTCTTCACTTATTTACACTTGACCGTAAAATTTTTTAATTTTGTTTATTTTTAAAAGGTACACAGATACCTTTGTGCTAAATTTATTTCCATTTAATTTAATTTTACTTAACAAATTAATTCTCATCAATTCATTTTCAACCAATTTCATGTGCACAAACGAATCTTAAGTGAAATCTTTAGAACCTTGGGGTCAATTTTAATAATTTTTAAAATTATTTTAAATGTTATTATTATTATTATTATTATTTAATATATAAAATTAATTACATCATTTTCAATTCATCAACCCTCGTGACCGATTGAAATTGATCTAGACTTAAATTTCAAATATCTCTCTTGAAAATAATAATTTTTTTTTTACAATAAGTTGGAGTGCATTTGTTGTGAAGGAACTTCTAATTCTTGACATAATTTTTGAATATCATCTTGATATTCACTTTTTTCTCTTGCTATATTTTGCTATCAACACCTCTTAATTTTTCTTCTATTGCTTATTATTTGGGGTATTTTGTTTAATTCTCATGGATTCTCTTATTTTGGTAATGAAGCTCTTAATTTTTAATTTTCTGTGATATTTAAAATTAAAATACTTTATTATCAAATGTAACTTTAGTCATTGATTACTTATTATGTCAGCAACACATGTGGTTTCATGATTGTTGAAGTTTACTTATAATCAAATATTTTTACTCTCACCGTAAAAATATATGAACCAAATTATAATAAATTAAAATACAGATAATTCCGACAAATTTAAAAATTAATATTATTATACATTAAAAAAAGAGTCAAGTTTGTTGGCTGGTCTTTTCGCCAGCACATTTGCAATGTTGTATTATTTGGGTCGTAATTAAATAAAAATATGAAAACGGATCTGCCGCTGAAATTTTTCGTTTAATTAATTTTTTTTATCCGATGATTTTTTATACGGATCTTGTTGTTTCAACTAAAGGAGATCTGTATTCGTTAAAAATTAATGAAAAAAATATATATAAATTTTTTTTATTGTTAAAATATTAAAAATTTAAAAATAAATTTTTTTATATAGTATCTTATAAAAATTTTAAAAAAATTATATTTAATTTTAAAAAATTTAAAAAAAAATTAAAAATTTAACATTTTAATAATAAACATTTTTCTAAATTTTTCTTTTTATTAATTTCCATAGGACACAAATCCCTCTAAAAGGTTAATCTTACTTACACTTCTAATGATAATTAATTCGTTGTTGACATTTTCTTGATATTTTTGTTTTTTAAAGGTTTGTTTGTTTATTTAATTTTAACGTTAATAATCGTGAAGCACTAAAATTGAAGATAAATTCATAAATGATATTAGAGTTATATAATAAACTATGAGGTAAAAATTTGCATATAAAAGTTTATACGATGATAATAATATATATGAGTTTATGCAGAAATAAAGTTAAAGTTTAAATTGAGAAAATAAATGAAACTTAAATCTAGAGTTTTTTTGTACTCAACTTAACTTTATTATTCTTTTATCTTTGTGTCGAATTTTCAATCTCTCGTGATTTCACATTTGTGCCTTTTTTATTAATCTGATAAAAGAAGAATTAAATATAAATATGAATATATATTTGGTAGGACAGTACTTAAACTAATATAGTGGTTATTTGATTAAATAATTATTCGTTTGCCGTTGAAATTTCCCCATCAATGAATATACATTGATGTAACTCGACCCTAATAATAATAATAATATATATTTTAGTGACATTATTAAAGTTATTTTTCTAATAGTATTTAACTTTAAATCATTTTCTCATATATATATGTAGTAGAGAATAACCAAAGAATGATTTAAGAGACAATGAAGGAGAGATTCAAAGAGGTGATGGTGCGTTTTGAAAATCCTAATAGGAACATCTACAACCTCCTAGTTAATAGAGGTGAAAGGGAAAATGTCATCACTAAAGTTATCAAATATAATGTTCTATAAGTGTAAACTTAGAAATACCAATTGAGTGATAAAGATTATGGTATACACAAAGAACAAGACCAAGGTTATGCTAATTAGATGAGTTATTGAATAATTTAAATGATTCAAATTTAATCTGGACTATTAAATTTAAACATTATTAGAAAAATAACTCTAGTGATGTTACTAAAGAGCATATATATATAGAAAAGTACTTTCTAATAGTACTACTAGAATTACTTTTCTAGTGGTACTTTAATATAATGGTCTAGATTAAATCTAGATCATCTAAATTTTTTAATAACTCATATAATCAACATGACTTTAATCTCTCTTTTTGTGTAAACTACAACTCATACTATCTAATTAGTATTCCTAAATTCACACCCACGTAACACTATATTCGACGACCTTAGCGACAACTTCTTCCTTTCTACCTCAATTAACTAAAATACATCATATCTTTATTAAGATTCTTATTAAGATTCTCAAAATACATCATTAAATCTTTTCTTCGTTATTTCTTAAAATTCACTTTGATTTCTCTGTATCGTGTATATATATATAACAAAATAATTTAAAGTTAAACATCACTAAAAAAGTAATTCTAATAATGTCACTATAAAATTAAATTTATATATATATATATAACTGTTACAAATTTTATTATAATATAATTTTATTTAATAACGATCGTTTATTTTTAACTATAACTTCGCACAATTATTATCGTGGGAAAGAGGAAAAAGAAAAAGTTTTCTGGAAATCGCTCGTGGCAGCGCCCAACGTGCGTGCGGTTGGGACTGGCATGTGGTCCTCCACGTGCGATCTTTTGGTTTAGCGTTTTTCTTCTTCTTTATATATATATATATATATAAAAAGGGCAGAGCGTTGCCGATCTTCCGTTGACTAGTCAACAGGAAGCCTCGGAAAGCAAGCGGTGTTAACGTGAGACGACGATCGGTTCGAGGAATAGTCGGGTTGGAGTAATCGGTCGGGTCTGGGATCCGAACGCTACGGGCCAGAAACGGATGGGCTTCGGTTTTAGATATCGCTGGAGTTGGGCCCATTAGATATAAATCTTCGTGTTAAATGTAATTAAACAATGTTGTCTGTTGGTCTCATTTGTTAATGAAACTTTAATTTTAATTTTAATTCCAATGATTGTGAAGAACTGAAAGTAAGAATAGTTGATGTTAATAAGGTTAAGATTCATGTATAAGAATTTATACGATTACGATGATATATAAAAATTTATATAAAATTGAAGTTAAAATTGATCAAATAAACAAAGTTATGCATTTACATAATTGTAAGCAGTAATCATCATTCCTTTTAATAAAATAAATATCCATCTATCCACAAAAATGTTATGTGATTTACAGACAATAGCATTGAACTCCTGTAATATTGTGCCTCATATCAACTTTTTTTATAATGATAATATCTTTAATTAGATTTAAAATTAAGATTTCTTGTCCTATTAGTTATATGACAACATAATTAATTATCAAAAACACTACACAAGCATAACTGCAAGGTAGTTCATTCAAACCTTTGCTACAGACATGTAATTTAATTTAGGATTTAAGATTTAGGATTTAACCTTTTTAACCTTCCACGTAACCAATAGTGTTATAAAAAAAAGGGCGTGTTGTTGCATTTATTGCCCACAATAATGCATGTTTTAGCGTTAAGGGTTTATTTATACACATTGAAAATTCTGAAAATAGAAATTTAAGAAACGAAAATGGAAAATCTGAGAATGGGAAAAAGACTATTTCTGTACATCACATAAAATCTAGAAAATTTGTTTACGAAAGTAAATAGAATTCGTAAAAATTAAATATTTTAACATTCTAAATATAATTGTATTAAAATAATTTTAATAATAACATTACAAAATTCAATATACTTGACAAAATTCTCAAATTTTCGCTAGGTATAAACCCTCCCTGATATTCAAATGACATGGGGTTGACTACCTTGAGAAAAGTTCATCTAACTTCAATTTTAGTTTCATATAAACTTTTATGTATCATTGTTATCATATAAATTTTAATATATAAACTTTCAATATATTAGTTATCATGTACATTAACTTTGTTTATTTTACCATTTACAGCTTTGAAATTTAATTAGAATTTTTTTCAAACATACCTAACGAGTACAGTGTTATGCAGTATGCAGAGTACAATAAATAAATAAATAAATAAATATGCAACGCAAAACGCAACAACCGGTACGTACGGTTGAGGATAAAATATTGTGATTAATAATTAATCCCAACCAGATAATGATGTTTAAAATAATAATGAATGCTTCAACTAATCCACGCGAATACAACTGGCCTGGTTCTGGATCAGACCTTTTTTTTTTGGTTTATTTCGTAAAATAATATCTTTACGCAAGATTCGAATGCGGTTGATCGAATAACATATCTGTCCGTGCCACGGCGATCGCATGCATGCATGCATGTGGCCGGAGAAGAACACCGTCAACACCTCCGCCGGCGGCAGGAGAGAGATCAAGTATTAATTAAAACCGAAAGAGACCAATAATAAATTAAGAGTAATAAATTACATGGATGTTAGTACAGATCAACTTTGAATCACTCGGACTTGATTAAAATTACGCGGTTTCGTATCCATATGTCGTCGGGATTTAAATCTTGATAGCAGCATCTTCTTGTATTTGAATTTTAATATAGTAATTAAAATAATAAAAATTTATACATTAGGAAGGTTTATGTCTCTCAGGAATTGCAGAAAAGAAAAATTTTGAAATCCTTTTAGGTATTTGTGTTGTGAAAAAAATTTTAAATTTTTTCATCACTTTAAACATCTAACATCGTGCATATTGTTCAATTTCACTCAATCATTACTAAAGTCAAATCATAACTATAAGAAAAATGTAAAATTATATTTAAAATATTAAAATATAAAATATTTATAAATTTTTTAAATTGATTTTTTAAAATTTTCATAGTATACACAAACAAACAACCTTAAAAATAAATTATTTCCTAATTTTCTTTTTCCTTTTTCTTTTTTATTTCCTAAATTTTCCCTTTTCAAATTTCCAATGTATATAACTAAATATTAGAATTTGTACAATAATAATAACCTTAAAGTGGTATTATGTATTTTCAGAATTAATAAAAAATTATATAAAATAATAAGAATTAATAGTCAAAATTTTCATTATTTTTCACTAATTCCAAAAGTATAAACAATACCTAAAAATAATTTTAAGAACCAACTAAGACCAACCCCAAACGAAGCTATAGATAAAAGGGCATTTCTTACCGTGAGATGTTAGACTACACTGAAAAAATACACTATTCTGGAACTTATTTTGATTGAGATGATATGATTTCTTCTGACTCTCTATTACTCCCTAATCTAAAGAATATCAAATTACAACCTCGAATAGAAACACTCCTCTAATCAACCCTATGATTAAAGTGGTATAACAATGAGAAAGAAGGGCAAAAATCCATCCGCCACTTCTCTTGGGAAAATATTGTCTCTCTTAATAACATAATCCTTCACCCTATGTATAGATGCTAAATTAAGGTTAAAACAATCACCGGACGCACCAACTAGACTTCTATTACACACCACCACTGGATTCCAGTTCTAAGAATCAATTTCCATGAGAAAGGACACCCAACAGACACCCTGGAAATTCTAGAACCGAATGAAAAAATATCGATAGGTTTTCTCTGTGAAGAGATGTTTCTACCACCAGCGTCCGTTCAAATAACACAGGACAGAAAATGTCACCTCGTCCACGGTATCTACAGAAGCGAAGAAGAACAGGTAGTGCTGCTTTGACGAGAGTGTCTCTGGTCAAGTAGTTAAGATTAAGAACAGCAGCAATCATTTGATTTGCTTTGTGGTTGTCAAAAGCAGCGTCCATTAGCACAACCCAAGTGAGATCGAACGGCATATGTTGCTTGCTTGCTTCTTGCACCGACCTGTCGTCCGTCATTGTTTTATATCTATGACGACGCCACCGAGTAGATCTCGGATGGAAGTGGAACACACAGTTCTTTGGCAGCGGCTGCAATAAAGCCGAGTGTTAGGCCAGTTGCAATCCTGCCGCGTGCTTCCCATTTTAAGCATTTCTCGATGTTTTCGTGCCAATCGACGATGCCCACGTTCAGGCATTGGTAGGAATGATCACGAGTGCCTTTTGGGTCATCTTGTTTGAAGCGATTTAGCTTGATTGGTCGGGTGTGCAAGATGTCTCGGAGGACTGAGGTGCTGAGAGCCCGGACGTGTGCACTGGGATGTGAAAGACAACGGATGGTGGCAGGTAAGCGGCACTGCATGGATGAAATCACGGAGAAAAATTTAGGCCTCTTTTTTTTTTTTAACTCTAACTTCAACTTCAACTTTACATTAACTTTTATATATTATTATCATCGTACAAACTTCTATATACAAATTTTTACTTTATAATTTATTATACAACTCTAATATCATTTGTAAAATCATCTTCAACTCTTAACAATTATTAAGTTTAGAGTTAGAAGTTAAATAAACAAACAAACCCTTGGACTTCGACTTCATTTGATATGACTTCTACCTTAATCAAAAATCATTCTTAGCGTAATAATGATGTAAAAGATTTCCAAAGCAGTTTCATCATATTCCATTTTGTAGACAAAATTTTTTTCTGTTTGATACAAGTAATTTTTCCATTTTGTAGACAGCTTTTTCAACTTGAAAAAGTATTTTTTGTATTAAATGAGAAAAAATAAATGCACTTTTTGAAAATAAGATGAAACTGCCTTAAGAATCTTCCACATTATCATTACGTTAAGAGTAATTTTTAGTTACAGTGAAAGTCATACTAAATGAAATCTCAAAGGTTTCTAATCAAAAGCTACGACATGGAGGTTGTAAACTAACTGTATGAGAGAGATTTTAGTATCTTACCTTCAGCAGATTTGACAGGCCATTGGCAATGGCCAGGCCAGATACTCCCCAGTCAAGCACAGGATGGACTGCTCTAGCCGTTACTTCCAGGAGCTGCTTGTTTTGTAGATGGAAATTACATAAGTTGGTGTCAAAAAAATGCTAAGGCCAGTGAAAAATATCCACGGTAAAGATAGAAAGAGCAAGAAAGATAAGGGAGTTTTTTACAGTAAGTAACAACGCAATTGGTTTTGCAAAGTAGCAACTATCAATTGATGGTTAAATAAGTATTGCTTCAAATCCCACCATTCACTTTGTTTAATTGATGATCAATATTTTGAATTTTTATTTCCAATGAGGATATACTATACATACACCCAACGAGAAAGGATATTATATGAAAGAAACACACAAAAAAACATCTTAGTAATAAAAGACAATGAATAGAAATAATGTTCAGGTATAACAGTTTAAAAATTCAAAAAAAGTGTAATATTCGGAGATATTACCTCTAGCTGAGGTAGAGTGCATGCTTCCCCATCAACAAGCATTCCATCTGTAGCACGAAGAAGAAGATCAGAAGCACTTGCCAAGATCACCAGGGCTTCCGGGCTCTCATGATTTCTCATAAGCTCTACAATCAGTGTAACAATTCTCTGGTTGATTGTCCAGATCTTCTGACCTTGTTCATCATCTCTAGCAATCCAGGGCTGCAAGTCCCTCTCCGCCTATCTCACAAATATATACCATTAGAATAGCTAGAAAAAATATATCAAAGTGTACAAGCAAAGTAGAAGTTAGGGTTTCAACCTGAAGTACGATAGCAGCTGTTGCTTTTCCAGGTAATGCCAACACAACATTACACAGGGCATCCACAACCTGAAATTATTAAAAAAAAATTTGATTTACAAAACTCAAAGGCCAGTATGGTGATTACATACAAGAGTGGTTGCATGTTTATCATGAGGTTGTTGCTGCATTCAGTCTTCTCTGAATTTAATAGAATTTTCTTCAAGGTTTTTAAGGCAGCGCCTTGGGGTTTTCAAAGTAAAATAGATCTTCTTGTTAAATCCATTTATTTGCCCACGAGATACCATAACCTATATATGGATTTTTTCTGTTCTTTTTCTTTTTTCGTTCTCCAAAACCCTCAAACTCCAACTCTTGCTCTCCCACATCTCTTTACATTTCATTAAAGACTTGTATGTTTGTTTATATGGGATTTAATGCTAATGTTTTCTATAAATTATGCAATGCTAATGTCTGCAAAGTGCGGATTGTGCACAAAAATGTCTAAAAATAAGTTAAATATATTCAGAATCAACAATAACGCTGGGAGCATGTCATTACCTGCCTCCACCCTTGTTGAGCTGACGTGCTTTCTGCAGTCATTTGTGTTTCCGGTGCTGCTATTAGTTTGTGCCACAACAAAGAAACAACCGAGAAACTGAGTTCATTTTTGTTGTGAAGAACAGATCTCAAAAGAGCTTGTGCACTGCAGTTTAATCCAATATGCCTATCCATTGTAAGAAAATTAGCCAAGTCAGAAGCATCTACAGGTAAGCTTGAAATGTTTTTCTCCGAGCTATTTAGCATAGCATCATTTAACAGTAATGACTTCTGAGATTTTGACAATGTTACGGAACTAGCTGAAGCATCACGTTGATTTGAGTCTAATGCTGGAATCTCTTCTCTCTGGTAGTTATTACATTCTTTATGATCAACCACTCTCCTCATACCATCATTTAGGTATTCTGAAGTATCCTTCCACGAAGGCACATGTATCAAGTGTGCTTCCAGAGGCTCTGCCTTGTCAACTATTGATGCAACAGTTTTTCCATGAAAATCAATCAAATTATAAAGGGAAGAAGCTCTAGCGCAGATTTCGGTGTCCCACTTGCACCTCATCAAAACTGAAAGAGCATTCATGCAGGCCTTTGATCGCCTAAATAGCTCAGAAACATGAGCTGCAACCATAGCTGCGGCCACTATCTCATTTGAACTGTAGCTCCATGAGGTGCCAACGGATGATGGCTTCAATGAGAACAGTGCCTCTAAAATACCTAGGAGCCTACGTGTGTGACAAATAGCAGATCCAATCCCACTCCCATCGGAAACTCCATTTTCATTGGCATCCTTAGATATTCTCATCAAATTCTTTGAACTTGAACGTTTTCTACTTTTCATAATCAAAGGAAACAATTGGAGTTCACATGCTAAAGCACAAACTGCAGCAAGGACATAAGAATCAAATGCCGCAACAGGCCCTTGTTTCATCCTTGTTCTCTTCTTAGTTCGCTTCCCATTGATTTCATTGAGTTCTTCAGTCATATCATCAGGTGAATTTATTTCACCAGTTTTTCTTTTGCACCCATTAGGCAAAGCTTCATGACTTACACAAACAGTTAGCACCACAAAAAGAAGACGTGAAGCAAGGTCCATGGAGGCACATGATTCCAGGAATAATGAATGGACCATTGTTCGCATCTCTGCTACAGCTAGGTTCTTAGTGGAAGCCCAAACACTACCATGAGATTTTTGCCTTCTTTTTTGTGGGGAAGATTCTGATGGAAATGTTCGCCGTAAAATTGCTTCCACGGTAGCAACAAAAATCCTCATAAGGCATGCCTCAGATGGACTTCCACGAGGAAGGTACTCAAGTACCCTAAGCAGTGGTATATATAGACTCCATGATAGAGCAGGAGGTTGTAATGGTGTTGCCACAACAGTTTCGGGCAAATCAATAGCTGAAGAACTCAAAGGGAGTAGTCCATATGCAGCTTCCCATATGGTACACATTCTCCATTCAACCTCAGGTCCATGAGTACATAGCATTGAAGCTATTCCTTGTGCAGTGGCCTCAATGGTAGCTTCAGCAAGATGTGCATCATTCTGCTAAAAAGTTAATCAGCAGCAAATAAAAAGGAATTTGACAAAACAATCAAAACCATCAACAGTAGGCATGTGCATGTCACACATGATTAAAATAGAACATGAATTCACCTGCTTGTTAGAAGGCGAGACACATCTACTGACAGATCCATGTTGGACTTCAGATTCTTCAGCAATCCTTAGTGGTGGGAAAAGCAAAGTAGGCTGTGAAAGGACCCGAAAGAGTAATGCAGCTGCAGCATCAGCAGCAATTCCAGCTCTCATGGACATTGCAGTTCCAATCGCACGCAAGAAATGCAAATGCATCCAGTTTCTAGGAAGCTACATGAGATCATTGAGAAGTCTAGAATCATTAAAGTTATCTACAGCAAACTAAAACATGAGATGGTTTTGCCATATTCTAAAAGCTAAAACAGTAGGAGAAAAAGAAAAGTAAATGAACAAAATAATAATTGGGAATTCCTGCACAAATTTTTTTGGGAACTGATTCCTACAAAAAATTTGTTTAGGTTGAAGGAGACACAAAATTATGTCAGCTAAATCCATGGATATTCAAGAGAATATTTTAGAGAATAGAATCTGTTTCATGCAATAAAAAAGGAACTGATTTTTGATTTTTCATGCAAACATGTTTCATTTATTTCAGCTGATTGTACACAATTCTAAAGATGGATCAATTATTTTATATTTAAGTTTTCATATTAGGCATGTGAAACTCGAATTAATACATGAAAAAAGAACAGAGTTGTTTTATTCCAGATAAGACAACTGCTATTCGGACCTTTTTAGAAAAGTACCAATAACAGACAAAAGGTACCGAAGATCATCAAAAAAAAAAAAAAAAAAAACCAAGAAAACTTAGGAAAAAGATAAAATCATCACGTAACAAAACATACCATCATTCCAGTTGCATAATCCTCAGCTGCTCGAAGGAGTTCCACTAGTTGTACAGCAGCATCAAGAGCATCTGGAGCCCATGATGGTGGTGCTTCTAGAAGACCAAGAAGAAGGCGCTGGGTTGCACTTGGGGCAGCTATTGCATAGTACCTATATTAGAAGGATAACTTTAACAATCTTAACGTCCAAAAATATTTCATGTTATTACATTATTATTAACTAAAAAGGACAAACTCACCTGTGAAACAAACGAGCATATGGCTCAAGTGCTGGTAACCCAGCAACTAAATGCTCATCTAAAGGTGTTGTTGGAGGAGGGAGCAAAAGTGCAGGCACAGCTGCAGCCGTGAGATTTGCAGTTTCATACCGTGCCACTTCATCATCACAAACACTTAATATTACACCCGCTCCATTTGCAACAGCCCACCTTGGAGTTGATGGCATGAGTTGAGGATGCTTCCCAGATGCACGACTAGAAGCTGATGAATATGAAATTTGACAAGTTATGATATAGTTCCATACGTTGGAAAAAATGGAAACTATGAGTACACGTATTTGCATGTGGCATTTCAAATTGGAAGCAGAGCAAAACAAATCAATATCTTCCAGCTTTGTCATGTTTCAATTTGATGCCAGGAATCATTTTCAAACTCAAACTCTAAATATGCAATGAGAACACAAAGAAATGACATTTGATTTTGAGTAAAGGATAACAATGGTTTATAAAAATAACAATGTTGATATGTAAATCTTTTTTGTGAATGATAACTTGTTTTAAAAATGGTTGGTGATCTAAAATCCAATAAAATACAAACATAACTTTTCTACTGTAGCACTGAAATAAAAAATATAAAAAAGTACAAACCAGTTGTTGGAGGCTTTAGCTCACCAGCGGCCGCATATTTACCCAAAACTCCACCACACCTGATAAAATAAAGTAAAAAGATTCATTAGGAATGTACATGCCTCTTTTCTTCAAGTAAAGACAACTATCACAAGGTTAGAGCGTTGATGTTTCATTTGATAATAGTTGATATTGTTGAACTTTGAACCCAAGTCACTTTGCTTAATAGATACTTATGGAATGTGGGATGACCATGCAAATAATTGATAGTAGGTTAGAGCATTAATCTGGAAACTTTAACATGGAAACCTATAGCTTAAGTATAGACAAATGGTGTTTAGTGGACCATCAGCTAGTGTCTCCCCATTTCTCAAGAGGGCTTTCTAGGAGTGGCTACAGCACTAGGAGGTGCATAGTTTTGTTTCCCCGGCTAGCTGCTCACGAATCAGGCCAGCAAATCTGAACTTTCCTTGTCCAGTTACCAGTGAGAAACTCTACAGCATTGTTAAAGTACATGTGCCCTAATCTACAGAAAGGTATTTCAATAATGGAACCATTTGAACCAAACTTTCATAGAAACATGTCTTGTTAAATGATGGCTCTGAATTAAACAGAACTTACCTATCAAAGTAAACACACTGGAAAAGGATAGATACACACATCTCCGAATTCAAACAAAACATGCAACTCAAATATAAAAAGCAGCCAAAACTAGGGAGAATGGAAATTCATCTTGTACCAGCGGAAATAGTCACTCCTTATACCCAGAGGTGCAGCAAGCAAAATATCAGTGATCCAAGGAGATAAGGGTCTTAACGGCTTCTTTTCATATTCCTGAATGATTGAACTACAGCCCTCACCATCTGTGGAATCACTAGTGGTTGCTTGACTCCCACTGCTGCTTCTCTCTGTTTCACATGCATGTTGCTCAGCTTTGTAAATAGGCCTATTATAATGAGTTAAAACACGCAAAATTTCCCCGCAAGCAAGCGCCCATTGTTCAGAATATTCTTTCTGCAAGATCCACAAATTTTGTAAGGGATGTTTGCGATTTACCATCACAAGAAATATTAACAATTACCAGTTACAATTTTTTGAGCTCTTCTTTTATAATATAGTTTCAGACTAAAATCTTCTTTTATATAGTAGTAAGCTAACATATTAACTTGTGAGTGTTGTAAACAAAAGAAAAACCATTTTTATACCTCGCTATTTTGACCAACTAAAGAGATAAACGAACTAAATGGAGGATCTTTCTTATCATACACCAATGTCCCATCAATTATACATGAAAGAATAGGATGAACGACAGCATGGCCATGCTCTGGATGATGCAGAACAAACGTGGCTGAAATTTTTTTTTAAAAAAGCAGCAGTCAGAATTCCAATTGTGCAAGTTGATAATTTGCAATGATACTCATAATTTGTCAAAAGGAATTGATTCTAGGTGAATATTGTACCCAACACTTCATCCAGAAGTCGAGTTACTTTTGATGGATAATGATTCTGGATTAACTGCAAAACAAAGTCAAAGGTTAAGTATGATAATAGCTGGACCTGTGAAATTAAATGAAGATCATCTTATATGGTTAACTTTTTCCCTTAAATTTCCATTAAGATAAAACCTTTTTTTACTTGTAAGCTATAGTTTCACAATGCAAGCATGTAATTATTGTAATGGCTTGTACCTGTGAAATATCATCCGGAAAATGCTCAGATGTAAACTGTCCAAAGTACTCAACATAGGCCATAGTTTGAGCCTGAAAAACATATAATAAGTAAAAATCTCTTCATTGGGGAAATGAATAACGAAACCTTTAGGATGAAAAATTGAACATATTGCTAGAACTTTAAATTTATTGGTTACATAATTAAAATATACATATTTCTATACACACACCTTAGTGTGAAACAATGAAATGTTACCAATTTTTGAGCTATTAACAGTAAATTAAGTGATGAAATGTTCCAATAGTTGGTTATGGACAACAAGTTTTCCCCAGGTTTACAAGAAAAGGGGACCAAAATGACAAAATTTTAGGTCAGATCACTTTCCCTCCAACTTTGTACATCACTCAATTAAAAAATAAAGATATTTGTAAGATCTACAAAATATCACATATGAGAAGAATGTTGGAATAATCTCACATAGAAAAGTTGACAAAAACTTGAAAGCATATATATAAAAACCTCTTTACTCATAACTAATTCACTGAATTAGATGCCTCAAATTTTTATAGTAATAAAATTTGAATCTGCAACAAGTACAACGATGTGTATTTCCTCACTTTTTCAACACAAGTAGCTTAGACAAATTTTGGGATTGCCAAATTTGGTACAATTCATTTATTATATATATTTGAAATCACTTTGACAAAGGCTTTTCTAATGATGTATCGTAGCCATAAGCAGTAGTATAGCTAATAGTTACCTCTTTTGGGTGTATTAGATTCAATGAATTTCTTCAGAAAATTCTTTTCTATTTATTGTCTGGTATAGGATTTGTTTCCTACCGTTTAAAAAAAAATTATTTCTTCTTCATGATTTGCTCATTGTTTGCTTCCATAACAGTTAAGATAGCTTCCCAAAAATTTCACACAATGCAATGCCCATCTTGTTATTACTAAGGAATGAGAACAACTCCATTCAAAGCCATCTATTGATGTGGCAAGTGTCATTCACGATAAAACATTAAAATGAAAAAATTAGATGGTAGTAGACCATATGGAGAAGAGCCTTATTTGTATAAAAATACTTCAAATCATTCAGTTCCTATACTTTGTATTAATAAATGTGGAATTTATGGTAGAAATTGATGAGGAATGCCTGAGAGAGTGTTTGGTTCACCCTGTGGTGTGGTTGATGTCAACAATTCGGTGCACAAATTAATGATATCTAAAAATCATACTCAAAGTAATTTAGGAAGAATTTCCTGTTTTAAACATCTCTAATGAGCTAGATATTTACAAAGTAGTGAAGTTCCTGAGCAATTTATGGTTAAGGTAATTATTGATCATTCATTTTCTTGTGCAAAAGCAATGAATATGTAGAACCTTATAATCAAATGTCAAGAAGGAAATCACGTCCTTCAAATCCCTAGATCCTGTAAAATATCGGCACAAAACCTTCAAAACCAAAGGAGAAATCCAGACAAGTGGGAAGCTGACCAATTGTCCAGATTTCCACTTTATGCAAGCAAGCTCTCATTTCCATCAAGCCAAGCCATACATAGATCTCAATGATCTCATCTCACAGCAACCAAGCAAGTAACGACTCTAAACAAGCGTCGAGGAGTGATGAAGGACGAATAATCACACCTGCCTCTGATGCTGGTCCGGGGGAGGAGGCCAGAACAAAGAAGAGAACTGAAGCCCATCGATCCAGTTCTCGGACGACGTCGACATGGAGAACCACTTCACCGCCCGGAAACCAAATCACCTGACGAACAAGCTCGAAACCGAAAAGATCCCCCTTCTCTGCTCCAGATCAAGACTTCAAAAAACAAAACAAAAACGCAGGCTCACATACAGAAGAACAGGCAAGCAAACTCATCTACAGTCCACTCGGAAAACAAACATAAAAACGAAAAAATTAATCACGAAAAGAGAGAGAGAGAGAGAGAGAGAGAGAGAAAGAGGAACACTTCTCAACCAAATTTCACGTTAACTTTGTGCTAATCGCCGTGTGCTGCCTATACCTCGAGCTCCACGCAATCCACAGCAAGCAAGTTCCATCTCCGAAGCATCAACAATCGTCTCACATCATACTCGATCCACCGCCGGAAATGTTTTAAAATCAAAAAAAAACAAAAAAATCCACGAACAAAGCACAAAATCCCTCCGACTCCCTACGCCACGGAGATTCCAACACAAAATCCACAGAAAACATCGCCCAAAGCGAGGTCACCGATCGCCGTTACCGGCGAGAGCACGCGAGAAGGAGGATCACAGACCTGCCGCGTCCGATCTGGGGCAGAAGATCGCGAGCAAGGGCGGGGGCGAGATGGATATTTCGTCTCGCCAGTGGAGAGAGACAGACAGAGAGAGAGATATAAAGATAGGTGGATCCTGGAGAGGCCTTGCCCTTGCAGTTTCAGATCTCTTCCCCCGGCCTACGTGGCGCTTGATATTTTTGCGAATGAACGGAGGGCGTGGTGGAGATCGCAAGTGGTTGGATGTGTGTCACGGATCGTGTCTACGTTGCCAGCCTTTTTTTATTATTATTTGTTTTTCACGGATCGTGTCTTATTTATTTTACCGGACTCGATTTCAATTTTGTAAGCACGCGTTCTTTTTTTACTTTTAGTTGCAGGGAAGGATCGTGATTTTTAGAAATTAACGAAAAAAAGAGTAAATTTTTTTGTATTATTTAAAATTTAGAATATATTTAATTTTTTAAAAATTAAATATAAATTTTCTTAAATTTTTATAAGGTGTACAAATAATCGTGTAAAATTTTTTATTTTTAGATTTTTAGCATTTTAACAATGAAAAAATTTCTAGATTTTCCTTTTCATTGATTTCTAGGAAGCACAAATTTTCTCTTATAGTGAAAAAAATGATTTTTAATAAAATAATTTTGATACGAAAAGATAGAGAACAATAATTTTGATAATAGATAAAGTAGATTAAGGATCGTTAAACTGAGAGTACTTCTAAAAGTTGAGAGTAAAAAAAAAAAAAAACGTTACAACCTATTTGTGCTTATAAAATTCATGAAAATTGAATTGAAATAAATTCAATTCTCATAGATCACTTGTTTGTGTCGGTAGAATTGAATTCAGTTAATTTTCATTAGTATTATTCACTCTTCAGTTTAAGACAAAAATGAAATTTAGACTCATAGAGTCTAAATCGCCTAGAATTCAGGCATCTTAAGCTTCCTCACCTGCTTCCATTTGACTACAAGAATTTCTAATTTCGTTTAATTTTGATAGGTGTGCAAACATATCTACATTGAATTTATTTAATCCTAATTCAATTTCACTTTAGAAATGAATTTCTATCAATGTACTTTTAGAATTAAGTGAAAATAATGAAAAATGACAAAAAATTTAATTATTATTTCTTACAATTTCACACGATTTCTCATTCATTTTAAAAGTACAAATACCACCAAAATGAATTGATAGGAATTAATTTTTTAAGTAAAATTGAATTGAGAGAAAGTAAATTCAATACAGAGATATTTGTACACCTATCAAAATTGAATGAAATTAGAAATTCTCATGGTCAGAAGCAAGTGTGGAAGCTCGAGTTAGCTAAATTCTAGACAATTCAGACCCTATAAGCCCGAATTTCATTTTTGTCTTAAACTGAAAAGTGAATAATACTAGCGAAAATTAATTGAATTCAATTCTGTCGACACAAACAAATGATCTATAGGAATTAAATTCATTTCAATTCAATTCTCATGAATTCCATGAGTTCAAACAAGATCTTATAATTTCAATTCTACGTAAATTTTTATATCTTATCATTGACCATATTTATCTAAGTATTTTTACTATGTATCTTTCTTTTTCACTATACATTATAATAATTTATAGTAACTGTTATCAAAGTAATTTACTCCTCCACTCTGGAAGTTGAAAAAAGTGATTTTTAGATGAACGATTTTGAGATGGAAGAAAGGAAAAAAGTGATTTTCAAGTGAATGATTTTAAGATTGAAAAAGGAGAAAAAGTAACTTTGATAATGGAAGGAATGGATTAAGAAATGTGAATGTCTTTATTAAAATAGAAGTACTTCTAGAAATTGGGAGTAGAAAGAAATGAAGGATGTCTTTAATATTTTACACTAAACAATTATATCAAAACACTTACATTGTAAATTATATAATTTTTTGAAAAATGTAAATTTTACCTTAACTCACCGGTCACCACACAAACAGATAACCTCATTATCACATAAATTTTTATATATAAATTTTTACCTCTTCAGAAGTTAGATAGAGTTGTAGCTAAAATTAGTTTCGTAAATGAAATTAGAATTATATAATAATTGCATAATAAGTTAGGTGATAAAAATTTATATATTGAAATCTATATAATAATAATAATATTAAGAATGATTTTAAAAATTAGAAAAAGTTGAAACCAAAGGTTGAAAATATAGCTAAAATTATATAAACAATCGAACCCAAAATTGTTCTTTTTTCCTTTTCGATATTTTTCCAAGAGCAACGATACGATGCAAAATAAAAACCTTTAATTTCTTATAAATTTGTATATAGCATTGTTATTATATAAATTTCAAGATATAAACTTTTATTTTACATTTTAAACTTCAAACGTATAAGCTTTTTTAACACAAGAATAAAAAAAGTAACTTTCGTAGTTATATTTATCAAAAGAAAAGATACACGGAAAGAAAGGCCGCTTACGAGACAATACCATCAGCTCAGCAGTATTTCTTAATATTTGTATTCATTTTAACATTTAAATAAAATACGTAGAATAGTAAAATTAAATTTTTTAATATTGATGTAATTAAAAGTAACGATGAAAAAATGTGAAAAAGAATTACAAGAGTGATTTTTTTGTTGTAACAAATATCTATTTTTGACTCTAACCAACTTTAGAGTTGACCAGAACTGAAACTAGGAGTAGTAAAATAAATAAAATTGAACTGCATAGTAAGTAATATAATGAGATTTATATACAAAAATTTGTATAATAATAATAATATCTAGAAGTTTGTATGAAACCGTTTCTACAGTAAGTAAAGTCTAAAGTAAACGAAATCTTACGTAAAAATTACTCTCAATTTTAACTGTAACTATTAAAATTAGAACTCTATCTCTATTCGTGTAGTGTTGTACATATGATAATCTTTTTAAAATATTTTTTATGGATATTAAGGTTAAAGTCTTCAAGATTGTAACTTGGGATAAAGTCTTAACAAATCTCACAATGGTCAAATTACCACTTCAATGTAACTTTTTTTAATATCTTTTACAAATTCATAAGTTTACGTTTATTTTAATTTTAATCAAAAGCAATTTTAACTTGAGTAACTTCGTAACTACAGAAAGTAAAGTGATATCTTATTGATATTAAAGGTATTGAGAATTAATTTTGCAAGATTACCTTCGTTCTTTTTTTTTACTCTTAACTTCTAAAAGTATTTCTAGTTTTATGATAACATTCATATTCCTTAATTTACTTCTTCTATTATTAAAATTACTCTTTTTCTTTTTTCATTTCAAAATCGTTATCCTAAAAATCAATTTTTTCCACTTTTGAAGTGTGGAAGGAAAAAAAAGAACAAGTTTGTTCGGTGCTTTCATGCATACATGATTGGACTGGTTTTAATGGTATCAACTTTGTTTTAAAAAAACTTTATTACCACAGTTATTATTGCAATATTCTCAAATGTGTCAATTGAGTTATACCTAATTAGACCAATATAGTTTAGTATGGTCAAATTATATCATTGATCGATATAATATGATTTGATGAGATATGTTTGAACTGTATTTCTGTATTTTTATGTCGACATAGCATGACTTACTTTTGACAAGTAGGTTGATACAACATGATATAACAATAATTTTACAATTTTTTAAAACTTTATATCTTTTAATATGCTCGTTGTAT